>CM056607.1:18429559-18447583 GCA_029721355.1 Tegillarca granosa
TTCAGGCAAACATTATCACCCAAAATTATTCTTTCAAACAATCATTGTATCCCAAATTAATCTTTAAGACAATCATGGCAATCATTGCACCCCAAATTTTTCTTTCAGACAAACATTGCACCCCAAATTATTCTTTCAGACAAACATTGCAGCCCAATTTTTTTTTTTCAGGCAAACATTGTACCCCAAATTATTTTTTCAGATAAACATTTCACCCCAAATTTTCTTTTCAGACTAACATTGCACCCCAAATTATTCTTTCAGGCAATTATTATATCCCAAATTATTCTTTCAAAAAACATTGTTCCCCATATTACTCTTTCAGACAAACATTGAACCATAATTTATTCTTTCAAAAAAACATTGTACCATAAATTATTCTTTCAAAAAAACATTGTACCCCAAATTATTCTTTTATACAAGCCACTCGAGACCTGTGCCTTCACTTATCATTGATGTAGGTAAAATACTTATTCAATTGATTTACATGCATTACAAAATTATAACTTTAGGGTCTGCTGTACTTTTAATCTTATCAGAAACTTACCTGACACTTGAGCATATGTAATATTTCTGTGATCCAGGACATGTAAAAATGTATGCATCAATGGCAAAGGAATTTGAGTTATTTCATATATTTTTAACTTACATAGTTACATAATCAGGTATATATTTAACAAAAATAAAAATTCTTTCAATTTTTTGGAGGTTTTTCGAGTGGTTTCAAACAAGATATATTTCACTTTGTTAACACTTCATTAAAATTTTTGATTTTCTACAAGTCATATCTGTGATGATAATAGAGGGGAAAAAAATTGAATTCCTGCAATTTTTGGAGACTGAAAATGTGTGCCCAGAAGATTTTAAAGATTCTGTAATCACAGAATATATCTTAGTGAGCGTATTAATAATTTGGAATATTTCTTATATATTCAAACGAATTTATTATGAATAAGGTGACAAAATTTAAATGCTTACAGTTTTTTTGGAGGCTTAAAGGGATATGCCCAGAAGCATAATTTATTTTCCTTTCTCACAAACAATATTTTAAATTCCTTATTATAGTACATGTAGTACATTCCAGCAATTTATGGTTGTCCTGATGTAAACAGGTAATACAATTTTAAAATTCTTATAATATTTTACAGGCTTTATTATTACGTCAAACCCAGCTATATTTCACCTTCTTACTACATATATCTTAATTTTGTGTCATTATTATTTTACTTTTTTGTAATTAGTATATCAAATTTTCCAAATATTTCAAAAATGTAATAAAATTACATTGTTTACACTTGGTTGCTAAGATATAACAATTTATTGTTGATTGAATGTTTTATTTCGTAACTTCATGTTTTTATGAAATTCGTCACATGTCTCACACTTAAACATTATGCCCAGAAGCATGTATCCTAAGTTACTTGGCATATCTTAACTCTTAAATGGTATCTGAAATTTTTCAAATATTTTAACTATTTCATTGTGCTACTACTAAGTTTAAAGTTCCTGGTATCAAGATTGCACTTGAAATCTCGTTAAATTTTGAGATACTCCCCATCTACTATAAATTTATAAGTTTTGCTATTGAGAATCTTCCAAAAATTTCAGCAATTTGATAGCATAACCTGAAGGCTTAGTAACTTCATGTATTGTGTGTAATATTATGACGTACTTAAATCAGCCTCATCCGATGTATCCGATGATCAATTTTGCTCCCAGGGGTATTTTCAGTTATTTGCCTATTCCACTTAATTGCATAAAAATTTTTGACAAACAGAGTGAGACTATGCAATAAAGTGGAATCTGCTATATTTTGTATTCATATCTTGTTGATATCTATGATGATTTAAAAGTTCTATTTTTAGCAAACAGGTGTTTGTTGATTTTTGTGATAATTCCATGAAATCCTCTTTGAACCAACTTATTTAAAAGCACTTTTAAATTTAAAATGACATTTTTTTTTCAATATTTATTAAAACCATCCGAGTCCTATTTCAGCATTGTAAGCATCTTTTCAGTCTTTTGATGATAGCAATTTTTTTTTCAATATTTATTGACCATCAGAGTACATCTATCTTCTACATTATGCAACACTTTTCCCTTAGATGACAATCTTTTTTGATCATTAACCACCAGAGAGCTAAACTATCTTTTGAATTGTACATCACTGTTTCTCCATAGATGAAAATGTTTCTGCACTGTTCATTGACCATCATCTTCTACATTGTACAACACTGTTTCACCTTAGGTGAGTGTTTCTGCACTGTTCATTGACCATCATCTTCTACATTGTACAACACTGTTTCACCTTAGGTAACAATGTTTCTGCACTGTTCATTGACCATCATCTTCTACATTGTACAACACTGTTTCACCTTAGGTGACAGTGTTTCTGCACTGTTCTTTGACCATCATCTTCTACATTGTACAACACTGTTTTGCCTTAGGTGACAGTGTTTCTGCACTGTTCATTGACCATCATATTCTACATTGTACAACACTGTTTTGCCGTAGGTGACAGTGTTTCTGCACTGTTCATTGACCATCATCTTCTTCATTGTACAACACTGTTTTACCTTAGGTGACAGTGTTTCTGCACTGTTCATTGACCATCATTTTCTACATTGTACAACACTGTTTTGCCTTAGGTGACAGTGTTTCTGCACTGTTCATTGACCATCATCTTCTTCATTGTACAACACTGTTTCACCTTAGGTGACAATGTTTCTGCACTGTTCATTGACCATCATATTCTACATTGTACAACACTGTTTCACCTTAGGTGACAATGTTTCTGCACTGTTCATTGACCATCATATTCTACATTGTACAACACTGTTTTGTCTTATGTGACAACGTTTTTGCACTGTTCATTGACCATCATCTTCTACATTGTACAACACTGTTTTGCCTTAGGTAACAGTGTTTCTGCACCTTTCATTGACCATCATCTTCTACATTGTACAACACTGTTTCGCCTTAGGTGACAATTTTTCTGCACTGTTCATTGATCATTACCTTCTACATGATACAACTCTATATCTCCTTAGACGAAAATGTTTTTTTGCAATGTTCATTGAGCCCCAGAGTTCTTATTCTCTTTCATTGACATTGTTTTTTCATTGATCATTGACCATCAGAGTAAGACTACATTTTACATTGTACAGTACTGTTTCAGCTAAGATGACAATGCTTCTTCAGTGTTATTGTTCATCAGAGTCTTTACATAGGAGAATGCATACCTATCATGTATTCTTGGAAGGTCTTTGTTGTTTATATCACTATTCCTCAGATTGCTGCATAAATTTATGTTGTGGGTCATTTTTTCATATATATATATATATATTATATATATATATATATATATATATATATATATATATATATATATATATATATATTTATATCAAGAATAGCTTTAGCTTCAAATATTTTGTTGCCAGAAATATCGAAAGAAGCCAAATCCTCCTATTTGTGTCTAAACACTTTTATATCACCAAAATAGTCAACAGAAGTCAAATTTTGTCACCAATCTTTTTAAAAACTTGCCATTGGCAACATTGTTGATGCCCAGAGCTAAACCTGCATTATATATATTTATATATATTAACTGGCCATGAAGCAAAAAGTTGTATTATTACATAGACTACTGGCCTATATGTCATGTATACATACTACTTCAGTATTATTTTCAGTTTGTCTGAAATAATGTATTGTTATCAAGGTTGCATTGATATCAAACTTGATAATATAAAGGACTCATTATATATACATGTAGTAAATATTTTAACCTTCTGTTTAAGTGCACTTGTTGTTGTGGGACATATCCCGGATGTTTTATTTATGTATACATACATTATTTTAGACCATATTACTTTAAATATGTTTATCCTTCAGATAAAACCCCTTTAAAAACAATGCCTTACTGGTATCTGCCTTGAGAGATGGAGGTTGCTGGTTCATACCTCAGTTGGGTGCCTTACTGGTATCTGCCTTGAGAGATGGGGGTTGGGGGTTCCTACCTCAGATGGGTGCCTAACTGGTATCTGCCTTGAGAGATGGAGGTCGGGGGTTCATACCTCAGTTGGGTGCCTTACTGGTATCTGCCTTGAGAGATGGGGGTTGGGGTTCCTACCTCAGTTGGGTGCCTAACTGGTATCTGCCTTGAGAGATGGAGGTCGGGGGTTCATACCTCAGTTGGGTGCCTTACTGGTATCTGCCTTGAGGGATGGGAGTTGGGGGTTCCTACCTCAGTTGGGTGCCTAACTGGTATCTGCCTTGAGAGATGGAGGTTGGGGGTTCATACCTCAGTTGGGTGCCTTACTGGTATCTGCCTTGAGATATGGAGGTCGTGGGTTCCTACCTCAGTTGGGTGCCTTACTGGTATCTGCCTTGAGAGATGGGGGTTGGGGTTCCTACCTCAGTTGGGTGCCTAACTGGTATCTGCCTTGAGAGATGGAGGTTGGGGGTTCATACCTCAGTTGGGTGCCTTACTGGTATCTGCCTTGAGGGATGGGAGTTGGGGGTTCCTACCTCAGTTGGGTGCCTAACTGGTATCTGCCTTGAGAGATGGAGGTTGGGGGTTCATACCTCAGTTGGGTGCCTTACTGGTATCTGCCTTGAGAGATGGAGGTCGTGGGTTCCTACCTCAGTTGGGTGCCTTACTGGTATCTGCCTTGAGATATGGAGGTCGTGGGTTCCTACCTCAGTTGGGTGCCTTACTGGTATCTGCCTTGAGAGATGGAGGTTGGGGTTCCTACCTCAGTTGGGTGCCTTACTGGTATCTGCCTTGAGAGATGGAGGTTGGGGTTCCTACTTCAGTTAGGTGCCTTACTGGTATCTGCCTTGAGAGATGGAGGTCATGGGTTCTTACCTCAGTTTGGTGCCTTACTGGTTTCTGCCTTGAGAGATGGAGGTCGTGGGTTCCTACCTCAGTTGGGTGTCTTACTGGTATCTGCCTTGAGAGATGGAGGTCGTGGGTTCCTACCTCAGTTGGGTGCCTTACTGGTATCTGCCTTGAGAGATGGAGGTCAGGAATTCATACCTCAGTTGGGTCATACATAAGACTGAAATACTGCTCCCTCATCTGTTGCTCAGTATAATGTCTGTTCCTAAAATGCAAAGTGCAAGTCAAGGAAGCAGTATTAAATTTTAAAGTCTTATGAATGACCTGCTGGCTGGGGCCCAACCTCCCCATCTGGAGGCAGACATTTTGCAATTGAGCAACAGGGCAGTCATATACATGTAATTTTTAATGAGGGTTATCATGTGGTATGCTGTTGAACTGTATTGCCTTGATATTGCCCTTGCCCTTTTGATGATCCTTTTCTATAGGATTTGTTTTTTTTCTCTGTTATTTGAAAGAAAAATTGCTTTTAATAAAATTCATTTACTCTTTTTTTTTTATATTTTCACCAATTTTAGTTATAACATTTGTGGTCTACTTGCAGAAACTCCTTTGTCTTGAAAACCGATTTTGGATGAAAATCAAATTAATTTTAAATCTTTAATTAGATTTATTTTGATTTATAATAATTCTGTTACTGTCTTTATTTGACATGTTTACTATCCCCTATACCTACCTTAAAATCATGAAAAGTCAACAAGTTTATGGTATTTAGAGTTTAACCTGTAACACCAATTATGACATTTACTGCGTAGATATACATGTATGTAGATATAATAATAAGACCCTCCTTTATGTCATATTGTGGTTGGTTCATGTACGAGTATAACTTTTTAAAAAATCTGATCATGTCAGAAAAATGTGTCAAAAACCTTTTATGCCCATATACAGTGCTTGATTTGAGCTGTTTTAAAACAATTCTTTGTGTCAGTTATTTTCTGGTGCCAACATCAGGGTGTATACCATCAGATTCCTTTTGTGTCTACAAACAAAATATTTGTGGTTTTTCGCTATTTTGAAGTGTATTCAACTTTTCACTGTGTGAGTCGATGATCTTATTAATGCAGTTTCTGAAATCAATTTCATTGTCAATGTTGAAATAGTTTTAAAACTTGAAATTGTTTTTTTTATAAAGCATAAAATAAAAAAATCAACATGCAAAGTACACCAGGTAACCTTCTAAGATGTCTCTGCATTTATCAGTATTAAGTAAAACTGATTGCAGTATTTTTGCTATAGTGTAAGAAGAAGACACTTAATCTTCCACAGCAACCAGTCTCATTTTCATTTCGTGCTTGCATGTAGCATAAAAATAACAACATCAGATTTATTTTCTAAGATAAATCATTAAATTTAAACATTTTTACAATACTAAGAGACTTTTGCTGAATTTTCATATTTTCTCCGTTTCCATGGTAATTGTTTGTTCATAAAACCACAAGATGATTTACAAGATCTTAAAGACTGTTCTTTTTTACATAAGTATAACAATAGTTGTCACATCGTAAGCATTTATTAGAGTCAAATTACATAAAATTATGTCTTTAGTAAAGGCATGGCTGTGCCTTTAAAAAATTGCTGCTTGTCACTTATTCCTCACCTTGCATGATTTATATTGCCAAGTATTTTTTCAGGTGAGGGTATATACTCTCGGAATCACAGGTGAAATACATTAAAATGTAACTTATACACTTCAAAATACACAGGTGTTAATCAAAAGGTTGTCAACACCTGATGATGTTTTTGTGCTTAAATGTTTAATTTTCATGTGATCATGAGAATTTGAAATTTTAATTAATCTAACAACTATACTGTGGGTGTATATTTAAGGTATATATTGATGTTTCAATGTCATGTTGGCCTCACCTGGCGGTCTGGATTTCTGGAGGTTTTATTCCTCTGTTCTAAAGGTGTATGCAAAGTTTTCAAATATGCCTAAGATCTCATTGATTCTGTCCTGACTCTTGATGGAATATTTTGTTTGCAACATCTGCAGAGGTTTAAGCCACCTGATCTGAGAGAATGAGAGAGAAAGAGCACTAAGTATTGACAGTATAGCAAGGACTAGTGGCATCTTTAACATACTTAAAATAGAATATACTTCATGATGTGTGTGAGAGAGAGAGAGAGAGAGAGAGAGAGAGAGAGAGAGAGAGAGAGAGAGAGAGAGAGAGAAACCTCATGAAAATTTAGTTCTAGAATATAAAGGAGAAAAAACTGAGTAATTTGCATTTAGAGAACATCATATTTTTTTATGACAGTGTGTGTGTGTGTGTGTGTGTGTGTGTGTGTGTGTGTGTGTGTGTGTGTAAAAAAGATATCTTAAAGTCTACTTAGTTCTTTTTCAATTTCATTGATAAGGTATTATCATATGCCTGTTAAATTGTATCATTTCAAAGTTAACTGCTTGAACTTATCAATGGGCCTATCTCTCAATGTCACCGGAGTTGATGTTTCAATTAATACATACACCATTCACAGAGTGTAAGCTGGACAACCAAGGAATCTGTCTTGACCAACCACTGACCTACTACCACACTGGTTCATATGTAATGACTTAATTGATCGTGTATCTCTCAGAGTTGATATGTGAACTATGTTTAAATTTTTATTATGTGGACAAGAATAGCTAAATTGGGTAACTATATATACCTTTTTTTAAAAAATATTTGATAAATTTAAATAGCAATGTATAAATAAGGTTGTAAGAGTTTTAAGATTGGTTCATAATGATGGTATATTTGTATAAAAGTGAATTATGCAAGATTTTGATATTTTAAATAGCTAGGCAATGTATATTATACCCTGTAGATTAGAATCTGTTGATTAAAGTATGTTGATATATATTGTATATATATATACATGTTTATGATTCATACATACCTAGACTTACATGTACACATGAAACGTAAAATTACACATGCATAAACACACATAAAAAACAACTCGTTCACTGTACATGAAAGATATTTTGCGCATAAAATACACAAGTAGTAAATGGAGTCTATAGGCTTAAAACAACAATTAAAATGCGTAGCCTTATGATCAAATATAGCTAAGTTGAGTAAGAGCTTATAATACGCCCTAGTCAAATTTTTTGCCCTTACATTGACAAGGCCAGGGTTGGGTTGGTGAAACAAACCAGAGTGCTCAGAGAAAATCACAGATCTTTGGCTAGGGAACTTACAATTTTTCTAACATTAGGATATGCCAGGTGCGATTTTTAAAACTAGGTGGTTTCATTTTCAGTAGAGTATTTCAATTTGTAACTTAAAACGTAGTCATTTGTGGTTCACCTTGGTATTTACCTCATTATTATACAAATTTGCAAATAGCTGTAAAATTGCTGATGTGGCCTTAAACATCAACTGACTTAATCACTTATGATTATATTGTGTCTGCAAAAAATTTTTGAAAAATGCCTTTGTCTTTTTTCCCCAGAATGACAATTTTTTGTGTAAAAATGTCAGCTTAATAGATACATATGATTCCATGTTCAGTGGATGTTATTGTCCATCACAAATATTATGAGATATACTGGGTATGCTGCAGAAACCCAGATATTTGGTATAATACACAAAGTGACCTAGAACATGAATTAACACAGTAACAAAATAAAGAAAGGCAAGAGAGGTTAGGATAAATACATAGGGGACTGTTGATTATAAAACAATCATTTACAGCAAGTATTAATGCAATGAGTTGAGTTGAGTAATGGTGTTTAACGTCCCAGTCAAGAATATTTCACTTATATGGTGAAGTCGCCAGCCTATAGACAAAAGTGCAGAAATTTTGCCTGTGCGTTGTGCCTGATGGCATTGAAACAGCAGGGTTCTTTATCCTGCCAGGCCATGACACGGGACCTCATTTATTTTAAGTTCCCATCCGAAAGAACCATGACTTTCATTTCGTAATGCCGAGTGCTTGGCGAAAGAACAGTCACTACCCACTTTCAAGTCTTGGGTCAGACCCTGGCTGGGGTTCGAGCCCACAACCTTCCACTTATGGAGCGAGCACTATTAATGGAATGATTGCTGGTTTAGGTTATGTTATATATGTTCGGCAACCCTGGTGCTTTGATTATAACTGCACTACATATTCATTATTTTATTCCAGGTGGGCAGGTTGTATTGAAATCGATCCATCCAGTTCCTTCTAGATCTGCTATTGAAGTCTTTATTGAATTAGATCAATGCTTAGTTTTCTGTCTTCCTCAAAAGATTTCTACTTCAGTCGGTTTATAAAAGAATATTCAGAAAGCAAAAGAGAAAAAAAAACAATGTTATGATTAATAAAAGTAGTGTCGGCCTTTACTGCATAAATGTTTTAATTAATTACCACGTGGGATAGAGTTTGGCATCATTTTGTATATATGATATATTATAGCATCTATAAAGATCTATATAGATTTATAGGTTTGAACATTAATGACTGAAATATCTTGCTTGAAATAATGCCAAAGTGTTGGCATCTGTGTTTAGGTTACTAACAAACCTATAGGGACCATCATATACTGGTAGTTATACTTACTGAGGAACCAGTCCTATACAGGTCTGATGAAAATGTTATAAAGTGTATAGTTAGCTGCCTTGTATGGAAGGTCAAGGGTTTGATTTTCAGCCAAATCCTGCCAAAATGACTAAAAAATCTTGTTTGAAATGATACCAAGATGATGACATCTTCATTGAAAACCAACAGAGACTAATATCTCTGGGCTATTGTATTTATACTTACTGAAGAAACAATTTTTTACAGTAATCTGAGTGGCTAGTCTTTGGAACAATCATCTATTGAGCCAGAGCTCCTGGGTTTGATTATGATACAGGACTGTCCTGAGCTAAACTGACTACATGTACCTTTTTCCTTTGGCCATTTGTTGCTATTTTATATGTCTAACAAATCTCAGTGAATCTGGTTGTCTGATAGTTTGTTGTTTTTTCTTCCTTTTCCTTTTTTTCAGTTTTAAGGTTCACAGTTTGTCCAGTGTGTGTGACAACATGATTTTGACATTTTCGCCCTCACCATACTCAACAATTAAGCAAATAAAATGAAGTAAATCAAAATTCAAATGTTGACTATTTTCTTCTTGAGTTATGGCCCTTTGATTTATGAATTATATTTTTTCATATACTGTGAAGGCTGATAGCCAGGATTGGCCTTTAAGTAGTCTACTTATGTGTTTTATCTTTAGCTTAATAAACTTAATTTGGAAAAGTTTATCTCTTTTTCATAGCCTGTGGTTTACTTAAGACATTCCACCAATCCCCGACTTTTATCATAATGAAGTATTCTTATTGTTCTCTCTTTCTTCTTGTTAATGATCAAACAGCAAAGTTAAAGTACACAGTCAGTTTTCATGTAACAACTCCCACCTAAAGACCACCTGCTCTCTTAAAAGTTTTAAACATTTTAAAGTTTCTTATTGCTAGTTTACTGTTCACAACTCTTACCACTTAGGTTCAAAACCACTCTTAGGCATACCCCTATGGTAGCTCAGTTGGTAGAGTGCTCGATTCGTATGTGGGGGATCGAGGTTCGAACCCTGACCGGGTCTGAACAAGACTTAAAAAAGGTAGTGACTGTTCTTTTGCCAAGCACTCGACATTTAGAAATGAAAGTCAGGTAGTCCCTTGAATGAGACCTTTAAAACCACGGGTGTGGCACACTAAAGAACCCGGAGTACATACTGAAAAGGTAAAAAAAATCCTGCCGCTTCATATATGAGTGGTGACGTCTCAATATAAGTGAAATATTTAATACGGGGAGGTAAAACTTTATTTAATCAATAAATCAACCCACTAAGCCAGGTCGTGTGAGAAAGTTTGTTAATATGCTTCCACTTGGAAGGCTGGTTATTTTTTCGACTACTTCATTTTTGTTGCCCATTTTAGAAATGACACCTGAATTTAGATAGAAAAAAGTTATGTGGCTTGGTTTTTAAATGCTATGTCTGTCATTTACTTGCCATACAATATATAAGATCTTCGTATTGCAAGTCAGGTGTTTAATAAGGACAGTGGTTTTGAATTTGAAAAAAAAAAAAAAAAAACCTTTAAAAACTGAAAGGTTTGGATGACCACACCTGCAGGAACAATAATGATGCAAGATTGGTGTGTCTTGCACTTTTAGACAATACAAGAATGGGGTTAATTTTTATAAAAAGATGACACACAAACAACCCAGCACACACCTGAATTAATGCTGCTTATATAATACAACATGTACATTTATTTTAACAGTTTTTTTATGTGAAAACATTTTAAACAGATGTAATATTTAGAGAGAATAAAAACATGATTCAAAATGTTGTCTTTATCGTAAATATATTTAATTTGCTTTGAATTGGTATTTTAAACGTTTTTTGTAATGCTAAAATAAAGATGTTCTTGTGGAATGATGGATTTAAATGAATTAAATTTGACTATATCTTAATCACTTAGGAATATTATATGAAGCATTTATGATTCAAAAGTATAGATATCTGTGTTAAAACTACCGTAAAATTACATCATTAAGTGACTCAGAGTAAGGGCAAAGTATGTACGGGGTATACTAAAAGCTTGTAACTTAATGCATATTATTGGAGAACAGGTGTGTACAGGCTGTACAGAAAACATGTAATTGTGACAGGGAGTAAAAGCCAAATCTGTACAGGGTGAGCTGAAAGCATGTTACTTAATGCATATAATTTGAAGTAAAATCCAAGTATATACAGTAAAAACTGAAAATGTTTATCTATGACTGGAAGTAAACCTGTAACTTTGAAGTAAAGACCAAATCTGTACAGTGTAAACTGAAAATTTGTTATTATGACAGAGAATAGAGACAAAGTCTATACAGTGTGAACTGAAAGCATGTATTTGTGAACAGGATGAAAAGCCAAGTCTGTACAGGGTGTGCTAAAAATGTGTGTCTGGGACTGGGGGTAAAGACCAAGTCTGTACAGTGTGTACAGGGTAAAATTGTAACTATGACTGGGAGTAAAGGACAAAACTATACAGAGTGAACTGAAAACTTGTAACTATGACATGGGAGTAAAGGACAAAACTATACAGAGTGAACTGAAAACGTGTAACTATGACATGGGAGTAAAGAACAAAACTATACAGAGTGAACTGAAAACTTGTAACTATGACATGGGAGTAAAGAACAAAACTATACAGAGTGAACTGAAAACATGTAACTATGACATGGGAGTAAAGAACAAAACTATACAGAGTGAACTGAAAACATGTAACTATGACATGGGATTAAAGAACAAAACTATGACATGGGAGAAAAGAACAAACTATACAGAGTAAACTGAAAACATGTAACTATGAGATGGGAGTAAAGAACAAAACTATACAGAGTGACCTGAAAACTTGTAACTATGACTGGGTGTAAAGGACAAAACTATACAGAGTGAACTGAAAACATGTAACTATGACATGGGAGTAAAGAACAAAACTATGACATGGGAGAAAAGAACAAAACTATACAGAGTGAACTGAAAACATGTAACTATGAGATGGAGTAAGAACAAAACTATAACAGAGTGAACTGAAAACTTGTAACTATGACTGGGTGTAAAGGACAAAACTATACAGAGTGAACTGAAAACGTGTAACTATGACATGGGAGTAAGGACAAAACTATACAGAG
Organism: Tegillarca granosa; assembly: GCA_029721355.1. NCBI lineage: Eukaryota > Metazoa > Mollusca > Bivalvia > Arcoida > Arcidae > Tegillarca > Tegillarca granosa. The sequence goes on from CM056607.1 coordinate 18,442,110, forward strand.
TGAACTGAAAACGTGTAACTATGACATTGGAGTAAAATACAAATGTGTACAAGTTGAACTGAAAACATGTAACTGTGACTGGGAATAAAGACCAAGTGTGTACAGGGTGAAACTCTACTGTCTGATTCACGTCTGCCGTAGCACTAGTTTTTCAAGGTTGTAGAAGAGATATCAAAAAATTTTGTAACATGCCACATACCGTTATGACGTATGCATTTTGTCGTAATTAACTGACACCAAACTAAATGCCATCTTAGCCAGAGTATAAAATGCCGAGCTTTTTAAAATCCTTACTGGGATTTTATATGGGAAAACACAACAACACTCATTCCGGAAATACATTGCTGTAAAAATCATGCGGGTTAGGATAGAAAATTTTGGAATAGTTCATTCAGCTGTAGGTAAGATCGCCGTTGTTAGACCTACAGTATATATTACCTTTTGCCATCAAGTTGCAGACGATATTACCTGGCCAGCGAAAATGGGAAAGTCGGTCATGCACAATTCTATTTTCTTAACCCGCATGATTTTTCAGCGATGTATTTCATACTCCAGCTAAGATGGCATTTAGTTTGGTGTCAGTTAATTACGACAAAATGCATACGTTATAATGGTATGTGGCAAGCTACAAAATTTTTGATATCTCTTCTAAAACCTTGAAAAACTAGTGCTACAGCAGACGTGAATCAGACAGTAGTTTTCTCCACCATTCCAGAACTCCAACCTCCTCGATATAAGTGCAAGAATCTTGAAATACAACAGTATAATTTATCCAATCCGATCCCTTTGAACTTGTTCTCAGATTAGCCAATCATTTGTATTTTCTACATCTCATATATAGTAGATCATGTCTTAATGTACGTAGGTGACATCAAAGTATTTTTATCTGTTACATTAAAACTGAATAAAATCAAATACAAACATGCAAAACTTGTATATATACAAAGTCTTATCTGTGTGAATTTAGGTGTCAAATACATCATGTGATATTACATTTATCAGTAATATGCTATGTAAGCATATCAATGAATGAATTAAATTCTAAAGAATGCTTGTGAAATTGTGGTTTAGAATAAAGAAACTTTATACAACTGTACATATATTTTTGGGACACCCTATACGTATGTATTTTTTTGTGTGTTGGTATGTTTGCTACTTAGGATTGTGTATTATGATTGGACTGTCCGCAAATATCTTATTTCCTCTGTTGTGTGTTCTCAGCTTCTCCCTCTATATTTATATAACAACAATGCCATCACAGTATAACATCTTGATGTAGAAATAATTGTGCATTAGTTACATATAATTATTATCATTCAGTGGTGGGATAAAATTTGCAATATATTACTATGTGACAGAGATGCTGAAATTTGTGGTTAGATCGACAACCGTTCTTCCAAAGAAACAAATTAAGTTCTTTATTTTATATATCTAAGATTTGAAATTGTAATGTGGCGTTAATGATTAATATAAATCATTTAGTGGTTAATTAGATCAGTGGTGGTCAGATGTTTAATTACAGTCATTTCTGACTGACCAGTCCAAATTACAATATTCATTGGATTCTTATTTATATTAGGAAACAAAAAATTGTAGATACAGTGTATTTAAAAAAAATGTTAAATATTTTTCTTCTCCAATATAAGATGGATGTTTATCATGTGATTAGCTTGTAGTGTATGTTAAAGTATGAATTTTTTTTTCATTAGATTGACCAGTCTGTACTCTGATATGGATTATGTATAAACATGTAGTTTATTTCCATTCTTTTTTTTTTTTTTTTTTCATTTTCTCAAACAATTAGAAAAGTTGATATTTATAAAGTCTTATTTAAATATTCTATTTATATTTAATATACTATAAATCTAGATTTTATTTGCAAGAACAAGAAATGTATATTTCTTTAACTCAAAATTAAAACTGTAGGAAAAAAATCATCATTCAACTTGTATAAAGCAGGAAAAACATAAATGGAAAATCAGAATTTTGGAGAATTTTTAAAAAATATAAATTACATGTACCATGCAAATGACCAGATTTATGGTAGCTTTAAAAATAGAAAAATGCATTTTTGTGGATTTAAAATATGTTTTATTTATACAATTATTATTTTATATTTACAGATGCTCTGCTGGCAGATCTGCAGTCCACGACTGCCCACATCAATCAGTACCCAAATAACCAATCAGCATCTGTACCTCCACACCACTCCCCATCGTCACCACACCCACCACAACAAGAACCTGTCAGTTATCAAAGTCAGCTCCATTCACCATCCACACCATACCATGAAAAGAGTTATACTAGCATCGGTCAGGTGAACTATAACAGTAATAGTCGCAACAGGAGTGAGACACCGCCACCTCTACCACCACCCCCATCACAGGAGATACTAGATAGTATACCGCATAACAGGGATAATTTTCATATACCTCCACCTCAACAGTTTAACGAGGTAAGTAATATTCATAATCGTGATTGTGGTAAAGTATCTTCTTATTTGCTGGGACCTTGATTGCAGAGTGGTCTTAAACACACTTCTTGATCAGAATGGCTCTTACTGCCAAGGTTTGAATCCCACTTGGGCAAATCCTAGTGTGAGGAAGTTTGTCAGTTCCCTTGCCTAGGGTTGTTGATTTCTCCAAGCTCCAGTTCCTCTACCATCCTTGAACTGACTGTCTCAATATTATTCAAGATTTTTCTTGACTTTTGCTTATAACACCAATAATCATATCAGTTAATTGGGTTTCTTTTTTTTTTTTTTTTCTTTTTTTTTTTTTTGTTAATTGCATATTTTTTTTTCTACACTGATTCATTTCATATTTAAGTATTTTTTTTAAATTGATTATTTACATAAATATCATAATACCCTTTAATTACATTTATAATATTTCTGAAATTGTGTATTTTATTACCAGTCTGGGTGTGTGTTTGACCATTTTCAAACTGGTACTTTTGATTCTTAACAATATTGTTTGGTGTCCTTAAGCAACAAGAAATATTGTATATACTGATGACATACAGGTCAAGTTCGAATTCAAAAAGTGTTGGTAGAATGGTTTTGAAATTATTTCTGTTAGCAGTTTGTTTTGTATGCTCTAAAATTAGTAATATATTGTGTAAAAGGTGTATCTGAGGGATTACCTTTCATGTTTGTGTGACACAAAATATCCAAGTACTATCAGTTAATTTTCTTATAAAATTAAAGTCCCCCCCCCCCTTGTCCTGTGACTGAATCAGTGGGAGACTTGTAGGTTGTGTGTGAAACAACAAACAATGTGTAGGTTATCTCGTCCGCGAAGTCATGTGCTCATGATCAGGAGCTTAGTGGTAACCAAAACAAAACAAAGAGAGGAAAAATCTGACTTTACTTAATGTGATTGATATACATGTATTAACCTTTAAAAATAAAGTTAATAACATATTTCATACCTAATTAATTTACTTATCTAAAATTGAGGAAGTTCTAAAATCAAAATTGGACAAACGCCATCATTGTGTAAGAGTAAGTTCCTCGAAAATCAAGGGATAGCCGTTAACTTGTGTAAATTAAAAACTCTGTGGCTTTTGTTTCAAAATTTTTAAATATCATATTGTTTCTATATGGTATATGCAGAGTGTAGAGTGATATATCAATTTCTAACAATTTGTCGATTGCAATTTCCTTTTGTTAATAGATTGATCATAGTTTTAAAGAGAACACTGAATCATGTTGAACCATTTAAGGTCCGGATATTAATACTTTGGATTTTTTTTTTTAAAAAAAAACAATGATCAAATGGTTGCCAAATTATCAGCATGATTTAATATACTTTGCCGGACATTGACATGAAATTGAGACAGTGTAATGAGGATATCGCATCAGATTACAGATATAATTAATTACAATCATACTACATGTACTACATTGTTAATAAATAGATATATTACTAGAAAAAAAATTGACTCGTAGAACAAAGACATTTAATAATGTTCATTGAATTGTTAAGTAATAGACATTTTCTAAAATTGAATTGAATCTCTAGCAAGCCAGAATCTCAATTTTTTGTGTGAAAACATTAAACAGCTTACAATAGTTTAGTTGACTCAAATTGTGTTTTATGCCTCAGCCAAGAGTCTTTAACTTATACATGTATTGAGGCAGTCATTTCTGGGATAGTAGAGGAAATCAGAGTGCTTGAAGAAAACCATTGGCCTTCAGTATGCAACTGATCAACAAACTTCCTCATACTAGGAAATGCCCAAGCAGGATTTGAACTTAGGTGGGCAGAGCCATTGTGATTGGTACCGGTAAGCACATGCTTAATAGACCACTAAGCCACCAAGGCCCCTAAAACAATACGGAGTATAAATTTTATGAAATAGTTCATTTCTGCCTGAAAAAGTACAGATCTAAGACAACAGGGAAGAAGCCTTAATTTAGAATTTTGTAATTTTAGATTAAACAATTTTCATTTGCTGCATGTTTTATCCCCTTACTTCTGCAATAAAGGTTTATAATAATATTGAACCATTATAATTGCTGTTTTTGCACTCAAACAGGAAAATATGATATACAGCTACACAAGTACATCACACTATGTCAACTCATAACAGATAACTGTTACATTTAGTCTGGATACTTGAAAAGTTGCATGAGATTAGAAGTTGAAATTAAAAAGATCAGCATTCTTCTGGTTCAGGATTGATACAAGTGTAGATTTAAAGCAATGAATTATTAGAACCTACTAGATAGGGAAATTATGGTCAAATTATTGCTGTTACTAAGCCTTTCAGGCAAACGAATAACACTTGGGCATATACATACATAATAACTTAATCACAATTATTAAATGCTAGACTGTATCCCGTCTCTGTCAAATTTAGGGTGACTATGGCATAGTTGTTAAAAGCATGTGCTTATTGATCATGTCACCTCTCACTGGTTGGGTTAGTATTACAACAGAACAGATCCCAATGTGTGAAATTTTGTCAGTTGGCTTACCAAAAGTTGATGTTTTTATCCGGGCACTCCTGTTTCCTCCTCCAGCCAAGAACTATACTGCCTGGACATAAGGAAAAGTATCCTGACAAGCTGTAAAACTGCATTACCCCATTCTGACAGTCATTTCATTATTTGCATGTACAATGTCCACTTATACCAGTCACCCAATGTTCCATGGTCGGCCATACTCCCACATCTCACACATACACCAACTTGTTTTGAGATTAATCCATAGAGATTATTAACTTTGCTCTCAATTCAAATGTTTGAAAATTTGCTGATGGGATTTACCACACTTTCACCAGGGCAAGGGAGGCACTAGGCCGTGTTCTGGTTGCAGCCCATGTTGACATTCCAACCTCCCTTGTTCCCTGTCTGGTATTAGGACTATGGAGGAATTAACTCACTTCTTTGCTTTACAGAGCAACTCAACAAATTTTGTCCTTTTTAGTTTTGCATTTATTTAATTCAGTAATCTATTCACAAATTA
>CM056607.1:18447683-18590183 GCA_029721355.1 Tegillarca granosa
TCATAGGTTTAAACCCAAACCAGGTCTAACCCAAGACTTGAAAGTGGGTGGTGACTGTTCTTTCCCTAAGCACTGGACATTTCTTGATGAAAGTCACGGTTCTTTTGGATGGGAACTTAAAATAAACAAGGTCCCGTGTCATAACGAGGTCCCGTGTCATGATAGGCATGGTACTATAAAGAACCTTGCTGTATAATGCCATCAGCGCAAGGCACTGGCAAAATTTCTGCATTTTCGCCTATAGCTGGCGACATCTTGATATAAATGAAAAATTCTAGACTGGGATGTTAAGCACCATTTCTTAACTACTTAACTCACCAAACCCTTTATAAAGACAGGTTTGGATGGACAAATGATGTTAATTACTGTACATGTTTTTCAGTCACAAATTTCTTTCTTCTATTTTATTATTTCCAATCTTTTTAGTTGTCTAACTGGAGGAATTAATGCCAAATCAAACCAGGGATTAAAAATTGGACCTTCCAAATAATAGATCTATTTTCTACCAACTGAGCTTCCCAGACCACTACATTCCTCCTCTCATAATCTTGAGTTTCCATGGTCTTATGGAAATCTTTCATAAATTTCTTAGATGGACTTCATATGGCCAGCCAGCAATTGCCAGTCTACTACTTCTAAGTTACCACACTGGCCACCAAACTAACAGGAAGTAAATTGCAGGGTCAGACCAGGAATCCAACCCAGAACCTCCCACACTATAACTTATCAGTGAAATGCTCTAAAACTGAGCTACCCAACTCTACAGTAGGAATTGTCATACTACTCAATTTTTATTTTTAGCCATTATATGAGCCACAACAAGTGATACGAGGCGAGACACCAAGTTCTGGTAACTCATTAAATTCAGATCCATCATACCAAGAGAGAATACCAGCAGCTAGAAATCAACCAAAACAAATGTCGGCACTAAGTAGTAACCTGTCCGAGCTGGATCAGTTGTTACAGGATTTAAACTCAGCACAGTTCATGGCTGAAGTAGATAAAAAGAATATGTGTAAGTAAATAAGTCAGTGTTTTATGTACTATAAGAACTAAAACTGGCTAATTTTAAGCTAATCTTGCAAAGCCAGTGTGAGCTTATGGCATGGTAAATTGTGCCTGCATCCATGCCTCACTGCATCTGTGCATCCAAAACTTTAGTATTTTTTCTAAAACCAATAGGTAATTTGAAATGAAATTGGATGTAGAAGGTCCTCGATATTGTTACTGAAGTTTGTTTATCTTTGGATGGTTGAGTTAAAAGTTTGGACAAATTTATTGGATATGTTGTTAAAAAACATGAGAGGTGTTCCAGGTGAGCAATACAGGCCTCATTTGCCTTGGACATATATATTTGTGGTATTTACCTTGCCTAATGTTTTGAAGTTAGATGGTGAATTTTAGTTTAAGTTATACAAGATTTATAAATGGAATCAATTTTTTTTTTTTTAATGAATAGAGAAACAACTCTAATAAGACCACAGTTGATAACAATAAATTTTCAATTACTTAATTTTCTTTATTTTTAGCTAATCACCATTATGCTGATGTTAAGCAACCCCCTGCCGTTGCACCAAAACCAAAGAGAAATGAAAATAGAAACACAGTAGATAGTTTACTTGATCAATTAGAAAACTCTGTACCTACATCACCTGGTAATTACTCAAACAGGTAAGTCATTTTACTGTCATACTTTCGAGATAGGTCTTAAGTCAGTATTTCTTTATGTCTTCTAACACTTTGGTTGGGGGGGGGGGGCTTGGTGACTGAGTGGTCTAAAACACACACTCGCCAATTACAGTGCCTGTCACTGCCTAGGTTTAAATCCCACCCATTACAAATCGTTGTGTTAGAAAGTTTGTCGGTTAGCTTGTCAATAGACAATGGTTTTCTCCAGGCACTCAAGTTTTCTCTGCCATTTTCCCTGAACTGATTGCCTTCATATCAGTGAAAAGATCTTTACTGGGACCTTAAAAATACCATTCTATTAATCCAATTCAATTTAACACTTTGAATTGAAAAAAAAAAATGCATTAAGATGTTGTACTAGTCGATCGAGTCAAGTTTGCAAGACATGTTGCTTTTAACACTTCTCCTTCAAATTACTTATCAATGGAGGCTTAATTTCTGTTTATAAAGATTTAAAAAGTTGAACATTTATTCATAAAAAATTGTCGAATTTTGTTTTGCATTTTACAGACCTCCTTCAGTAGAGAATGGCACAGGTAATTATGAATATACACAATCCATGCAGCATACCTACCAGCATGTAGACCGCCAGCGTATTCCACCTCCAGCACAAGCTCAGTCAACAGCCACACGAGAGTTAGATGATCTCATGGCTACTTTATCTGATTTTAAGGTGATTAAAACTATAATAGATAATCTTCACTTGTTTAATTAAACACTTAACATCTTAATAATGGCAATAACCAGTAGCCTGTTTTCTAATATGTATTCTTATTGTCAATTTAGTTATATACAGCTACAATAAAATCATGCGCTGAAAAAAATTCAGCTCTAACTCAATTTGCAAGCTTTTTGATGATTTCAAGTCCAAAGCAGCAGATCTATTTTCTAACGAATTTTTATTTGATTATATGCAGTGATCAGAATAAGATAATTGAGGGTATCCATAACTCAGTAGGCAGTACTTTGTGCTGTCAGAAAATGAACCATTTAGCAAAATTTTCAGCTGCCTTAAATTGTAAATTTTGTTTAAAACTAAGGATTGTTCCCTCATGCAAAGCATTCCTTAGCTGGATTTGGATTTATATAATTTTGGAACTTTAGATTCATTAATTTCCAACTGTTTGGCTTATGTTTTTATTATCAAACTTTTCGGTCTAAGTGTCACTGATGAGGAATGAATTTCCAAAATGTGCACATCTGGCACATCAAAATTCAACTGGTATTTGTGTTATATATTTAATCATTCTATCCTGAGAGGGAAAGGTGTCCATTTAAATTTACATCAATTTCTGACCATTTAAATTTACCAGTACATAGGTTTCTAAACATTATTTATTCAAGATTTTTATCGGTATCAAAAAATGTACATGTACATATCCTGGTTACTGTATAAGTATTTAAATTAGCGTGTATTATAATTGGCACTTCGATGGTCTCAAACATTTAGCGTGTACATGTTTTTATATTTGCACTTTCATTGTTTCCCCTTAGACAAGTGAGCTAAAATTAATGTTAAAGTATATTAATATTGGCGGAAATTATTTCAACACCAAAAACACCAATATTAATACCCAGCCAATATAAATACTTATACAGTATGCAGATTTGCTATTATTGCTAAAAGTGCTAAATGCTAAACTGGCATGTCTAATAGTATATATTTATATATATATTTATACATTTATTTAGATGGGCAGCGGTCAGCCAAACAGACCCCCACAACAAATTCCTGTACAACCTCCTAGATCTCCATCACCATCTAGCGAGCCATCCTATGCTAGACCCCAGAAGAGTCGAAATGCATCACAGTCAAATACGCCTCACCATGGAGAGCTGGAATCCATGCTGGGAGATTTACAATCTGACATGACTAAACAAGGTGTCACGACAAAAACTAAAGGACTTTGTGGAGCATGTAACAAACCAGTGGTTGGACAAGTAGGTTTATGTGGTTTTTTTTTTAAAAAAAAAAACGTAATCTTAACCGACTTCTGTGGATGACTTTACTTTAACTGACATCTCTCTGCTTGGAAAGACCAACCATCATCAGAATTCAGAGTTGATTTTTAGTTTTTAACAAAGTACAATGAACAATGTTTAACAAGTACAAACTCTACAGAATCCCATAATTGATCCTCAAACTGCCTTTTCATGTACTTCATAGCAAACACAGGAGGTAGTTGGTTTATTTGTAATATTTATCTTTATTTTCTGTAAGTCACCACGTTGCATACTTTAAAGGGGTAGGAGGAAGATTTCTTCAGAAAAATTGATAAGAATCAGATTTTTTTACCTTAAAAACTTTGGCAATTTAGCAAAGTTAACTTTTTACATGTATTTTGAAAATTTAATTATTCTGATTTTACTATCATATGCCATATTTGTTGAAAATTGTTATAGAAAAGAGATTTATTCATCAGCTGATGCAAACTTCTTATGTTGTGGCTGAAAATTGTTTAGATATATTTTATCTAGTACTTTTAGAGTTGAATCCCTTGTCCAAAAATTTTCTATCTCTTTCAATAGACGAATTTTTCTGCCTTATATATATATATCCTAAAAATATTTTCTATTATTTCATTTACATATTTAAGAAAGCATCAGATTTTTCATAATAATTATAATAATAAAATTATTTTCCAATCACAACTCAGCATTATTTAATTTCCGTTTTGACTAGAAAACAAGAAATAAGCAATCCACTTGTCTTGTAAAACTTCCTTGATTGTTAAATATTTGATGAGTAATGATTGTTCAAGTAAATTAAAATGTTTACATTTTCATGGGGAAAATGTACTTGTTGTTTCTGCAATATCTTGTTAAGAGTTTTCTTGTTTAAAATACATATATCAGTGGTAGTGGCCACGGGTAGTGAATTAAAATCGTACTTGGGATATAAACATTTTCAAGGGTTGTTTCTCATCTCATGTCCATATTATATAGAGTAGGAAACAGGCATTTAGAAGTAACATATTTTGATGGTACTTAGCCCAAAATCTCTCCATACACCCCCATTCCCAGTCAAAATTTGCACAATATTGAGCAAAGTAAATTTTAATCTTTCTGTTTAGCAATTCCTCGGCACCTTTTTCTGGGCTTCAACTTTTAATGTTTACTTCTTAGAAGTTCAATTTAGAAAATTTATAGCTAGAAGAAATAAAATGACAAAGGTTAGAGGACTATTACATATTTGTTTTGGGTTTTTTTAATTTAAGAAGTTGCTGGCTTTTTGAAAATTGAGTCAAAATTAGATTTCACTAGTCCTTTGGTGATGATCTTAGATTAACGGAATCAACACTGTTTTCTGATTATTAAGGATGGGTTAATGAATAACTGTGTTTTATGCTTCAATTAAATTCTTTGACTTACATAGAAACCTTTAAATTCTTGGATAGTAAAACTGAGGAAATTGAAATACAGTTGAATAATAATGATTGCATTGATTTAAAATCAACAGTACCGACAGTCACTGTGTTTTTTAAATTAGTTAAATAGACCAAAAATCTGTTCAAGTTGAAAAATTTTATTTTCTTAATTTTTTGTTCAAGTTAATGAATGTAATTTTTCTAGGAATTTCATTCAAGGGGACGAAAATATTCTTCGACATACCTGGAAATTCGAGATATCTGAGTTCGAGATAACCACAGTTATTTTGGTTAAATAAAGAACAACTCTGTCCTGACTTTTTCAAAAAGTTAGACTTATCCGAATGTTTGAGATAACAAGATTTAACTGTATTTGGAGTGAAGCGGAGAATATTTATGTCCCAGTCAAGATCTTTCACTAACATTGAGTTGTTCAGTTCTGGTAAGGTGGAGGAAATCTGAGTGCCCAGAGAAAACCACTGACCTTCAGTGAGCAAAAAAATATATCGAAAAAACAAAACTTTTGATAAGTGAACTGACAAACTTTTTTTAAAAAAACTGCCTCCAGTGTGCACAATTAACAAATTAGGTACTAGTGTCCTGCATGGTATATAACAGATATTTCGTATAACAAAAAAAAATAATTTTATTCTCTAGGTGATAACTGCATTGGGAAAGATCTGGCATATTGAACATTTTGTTTGTGCTCACTGTAATGTACCACTTGGAACTAAGAATTTCTATGAACGTGATGGAGGTGCCTATTGTGAACAGGACTATCACAGTTTGTTTGCACCACGTTGTAATTACTGTAATGGTCCTATCATTGATGTGAGTATGAAACAAATTTGTTAATTTTTGTATAATATAAATAATAGTAATCATGGGGTTTATTGTTACTGAACCATGTGATGCATCATACCCTATAACATTCCGTAGTACAATATTGAATCTCATGACTGGACATTTTTCTTGGGGAAAAAAAAATATAAAAATAAAATTATTTAAAAAAAGATGAAATATAGGAAAATGTGACATAAACATATTCAATATCAATTTGAAATTATTGTATTGTACAAACATTAAGAGGTAACTTTCCATACAAATAAGTAACAACAGTTAATGTTAGGGGTCATACTTGAATGGGCCTGAGGTGGACTAGGGGTTCTATATTCTGAAGTGGACCAGGGGTCTATCCTTAGGTGGACTGGTGTCCAATCCTGATGTAGACCAGGGGTTCTATCCTGAGTTGGATGGTTATCCTGTGATAGACTGATTTTCTCAGTATGGAGATGGCATGAGTTTCATCTTGATATGGACCTGGTGTTTTTGAGAGGGACCAGGTGTCCATCAAATTGGTATGTGGTAGGTCTTGTCCTTTTTCTTTTCACGCCAAGCCAAAGAATGATAGCTTAATAAAAACTATATTCAACCTTATTGATAATGACTTAAGTTCTATTTATTTCAATTTTACAGAAATGTGTTACAGCGTTAGGTACAACGTGGCATCCGGATCACTTCTTTTGCGCTCAGTGTGGAGAACAGTTTGGAGATGAAGGTTTTCATGAACGAGATGGTAAAGCATATTGCAGGTATGTAACTGATATGTTGTACAGAGAAAACTGAATTAATTATATATTCATTATTAGGGCAGTTGTTCATTTTCTATTTCTTTGTGCTGTACTTATAATATGTGTGAATTATAATTTTTCTATGACAATAATATTTTAAGGAATCTCATGATCTATTACATACATAAATCTATGAGATTTTCTTAATTTCTATATATTTGAATTATAAGATTACCATATAGCATTAAGCCTTTCATTAGAGATGAAAAAATGGAAGGGAGATAACTGTCATTGACTGCCTAGATATCAACATATTGTATACTACCTTTCATGTAGCTCTTTCTCCTTCCCTTTCCCCCTACCCCAACCCCCCCCCCACACACACACATACACACATGCACACACCCACCCACCTACCCCCCTCTCTCTCTCTCTCTCTCTCTCTCTCTCTCTCTCTCTCTCTCTCTCTCTCTCTCTCTCTCTCTCTCTCAGTATAATTGAACATTACTATTACTGCTTTTGTAAATGTCCTTTCTTCCAATCATGAAATAAAGTTTTCACAATATGACACTTCAGTATGCAAATTGTTCACCTTATTTACTTTTGTAAAGTAAACTCTATGATTGTTTGACAGTGTTCAAAAATACATCTTATATTGAGTGAATACATAAGTAGATGAATGAGTCAGTGAGTGAGTGAGTGAGATTGTTTTAAAGCTGCTTCAGCATTATTGCAGCTATTCACATTTAAAAACTATTCAAAATATAAAAAATATAAATTATATATAAAACTGTAAATTAATGTAAAATTAAATACTACAGGAAATTTTATAAAACAAACAAAACTGATATAAACCAATGATATCATAAAAATTATGTTTTATTATACAAATTTATTTCTCCAAAGAAAGTTTAAAATTTGGTGTCCATGGACATTACTAAAAAGGCTTGCATCGATGGAAAAAAGTATCCCTTGTAGGAGCAAAGTCAACACAATCCAGCAAAATGTGCTGAATAAATTGTTGACCTTGACAAGGAACACACTGGGAAGGTGTGTTCAAAATAAAAGAATGGGTAAAATAAGTGTGGCTGATTGTACAACGTTGAGAACAACAACTTTATGTATGCTGTTTTTGACAAAGGTGTAAATCCTATTCAAGGCTGAACAGAAATGAACTTGGTATGTTTTTGGTTGAGCCAATTTTATGATCATTGGTCATTAACATGATTAAAAATCAATTGCTTGAAATTCATGTGAGGAAAAATTTTTGCATAAAAATAATGATTAAATGTTTGTTTGTTTTCAGAAATGATTATTTGCGAAGCTTTGCTCCTAGATGTGGAGGATGTGGTAATCCTATACTAGATAATTATATATCTGCATTAAATAGATACTGGCATCCAGAATGTTTTGTATGTAGGGTAGGTAGCATTGATCAATCCTAAGTTTTTTTGTTTTTTTTTTTTGTAACCATGGTTTTTCGGATGTATAAATAAAGAACACATGGTTCTTTTACTATAGCACTTTTCACAGTAAAGTAGCAGGCCCCGGATTCACAATCGTTCCTTAACTAAGATTTTCCTCAACTGAAAACTGGCAGATTTGAAGCCTTAATAATTTAGTTAATTGTTAAAATATTTAGGATTTTAAGGTGTCATTTTGAAGATTACTTCAAGCTTGTAATATTTATTTTTATCACAAATGTTTATTTGTAATTCAAAATGAGATTGTCAAAATAAATTTGTTTAATTTAAATTAAGGAAAATCTTAGTTAAGGAATGATTGTGAAACCAGGACATGTGCAATTTAAGAATGTATTTTATTTTATCTTATTTTATTTTTTTCTATTTATTTTTTTTTTTTTTTTTTTTTTTTTGGGGGGGGGGGGGGGGGGGCAGTTTTTTATTTGGGGTTTTTCAGGTCTTAATCAAGAATATTTATCTTGAGGAGTTTATTCCTTGAATGCATCGTGAATCAGGAGTACCAAAACAAAATCATGGACCTTTGGCTAGAAAACTGACAAACTTGTCACACTTATATCTCACTCTAAGAGAAAGGTGGCATAGACAGTGAGAGGCAATGTGATTCATAACCAGTACTTTAGATGGCTTAGGCCACTTAGATTTTACAATAGGGGAAGAAGCACTTAATCATTTTCATGTTTTATAATTTTCCATTGTTTGAATTCTTTTAAAAACTCTTGTTTTTACTGATAATAATACATTTTTCCTTTGACTGTACAAGGCTTTTCTGATTCAGATATTGTTTCATGCCAAATATTATTTCTTGATAAAATTCATGTAAAATTTTTAATACTTTTTCTTACTCAACATTCATCAATTTCAGGATTGCCGTAGTCCATTTGGTGGACGAAGCTTTTTCGATCACGAGGGACAGCCTTACTGCGAGACACATTATCATGCTAAACGAGGATCTTTGTGTGCCAGCTGCGACAAACCAATCACAGGGCGATGTATTACTGCCATGTATAAGAAGTTTCATCCCGAACATTTTGTGTGTGCATTTTGTCTGAAACAATTAAACAAAGGAACATTTAAAGAACAAAATGACAAGCCATACTGTCATCCGTGTTTTGTTAAGCTTTTTGGTTAGAGATGTGTTACGTTTTTTGTCATTTTTCTCTAAATATCTTAAAATATGCAAATTTTTAAACTGTATCATACAAAATGACTATGATAAATCATTTTTTGTTGATATATGATATATATTATTATAATATTAATTTTGTAAATATAAACAAACGTGTTCATATAATTGAAGCGAAATATGACGGCTAAATTATCGACAATACATGTATATGCAATTTTGAAATGAAATGAAATACTAGTACATACTGTAGATTAACTTTAAGGAAGCAATTTTATTAAAATGAATTATTTATAAACAAATCATGATAATAAAATAAAGCGAGTGGTTAATTGCAGGTTAGTACACAATGAATTTGATACAGCAATATCTGTTTTGGTACAAATTTTTGAAAAGGAAGATTTTGCGGAATTACAATGATTTACAGTGTGATTGCAAAATAAAAACAAAATGACAGGTACATTGTAAATAATGTATAAGTATTGTCAGTTAATGAATGACAAAATGACAAATACAATTGGTAGTGGTACAGTGTCATACTATGAAAACAGAGTCAGTTTTAGACAAAATGATAATATATTGTCATACTGTCTAAGCATGCTTGTTAATGACCAAATGACAGGTACATTGCCATACTTGTAAAACTGCTTATAAATGACAAAATGACAGGAACACTGTCATAATTTGTAAACATGTTAATAAATGACAAAATGACATGTACTTGTTATACTTCTAAAGCAATGCCTATTAAAGACAAAATGACAGATACACTGTCATACAGTTAAGCATTGTCAGAAAATGACAATCACACTGCATATACATATTCTAATTGGTTACAAATACAGTGGAAACTCAACAACTATGTGTCATGTGACTTGAAAATTGATCAATTAATGGGGATTTTTGCAGTTTTCAGGTTTCTACTGTATTTGTTATTTTAATCATTTTGATTTTCATTATCATAATGTATTGTTTTGTTAAATATGTTATTTATCAGATACAAATATGCCATATTTTTATTATGAAAATTGTTGTCAGATAATAATAGAAAATAAGATTAAAATTAACATGTGTCATTGTGAAATGATTGCACAATATATACAAAGTATGCTTGAATTGTAATAATTTATTTGTCATTGCAGAATGATGTATTTTTGATTAAGATGTTATACAGTTATATTAAAATTATATTTTTTTCATTACTGAAGCAGTTTAAGAATTTGTCAGTAAATCTTAATTAAATATATATTTAAATATACATGCATTTACACATATGATTTTAATGCACGTTGCATGATTTTGATACCTCCACTCATTTTGGGTAAAAGTTCATATTTCAAGGTCAAATTTCAGTTAAGAAAGGACTTCCTAAAAGTTGTTTTTATTTATAGATATTTGAAATCACATTTTGGATTGTAGTTGATATTCGGAAATGATAAGTAATTATATGAGAAATTATAATGTTTTCTACAATGTATATATCAATATTGTTTATGAAAGATTTTTTTCTCCAGAACGTATTATTTACATTTATTTCTTGGCAATTTATTTTATTGGAGAACATATATCAGATAAAGTATAATAGGGTAAGGAGGATATATTATTTTATTTTATTTTTTATTTTTTTCTTGTGTTTAATGTGCAATACTGAGGACTAAGGATGAAAAAATATACAAGAGGATATATATGTGGTATAAAGTAGTATAACGACTCTTTGCTTACTGAAAAAGTTTTCCCATGTTATAGGCCCTTACTGGTTGGCTTGGTACCATTATACTTGTCTGGGTAATCTGCAGTGTTTATCTGCAACATTGTGTAGATTGCATTAGCACTCAAAGTCACTTTTAAGTATGGTAGAGTGCATAAGCACTCAAAGTCACTTTAAGTGTGGTAGATTGCATTAGCACTCAAAGTCACCTATATGTGGTAGAGTGCATTACCACTCAAAGTCACTTTAAGTGTGGTAGATTGCATTAGCACTCAAAGTCACCTATATGTGGTAGAGTGCATTAACACTCAAAGTCACTTTAAGTGTGGTAGAGTGCATTAACACTCAAAGTCACTTTAAGTGTGGTAGAGTGCATTGGCACTCAAAGTCACCTATATGTGGTAGAGTGCATTAACACTCAAAGTCACTTTAAGTGTGGTAGAGTGCATTAACACTCAAAGTCACTTTAAGTGTGGTAGAGTGCATTAACACTCAAAGTCACTTTAAGTGTGGTAGAGTGCATTAACACTCAAAGTCACTTTAAGTGTTGTAGAGTGCATTAGCACTCAAAGTCACTTTAAGTGTGGTAGAGTGCATTAACACTCAAAGTCACTTTAAGTGTGGTAGAGTGCATTGGCACTCAAAGTCACTCTAAGTGTTGTAGAGTGCATTAGCACTCAAAGTAACTTTACGTGTGGTAGAGTACATTAGCACTCAAAGTCACTTTAAGTGTGGTAGAGTGCATAAGCACTCGAAGTCACTTTAATGCATACTAGTACTTTGCAAATCAGAAACACTTGCACAGTCAATACATGAACTTGTATTAAGCTTCATCCTGGAGATTACTGGTAATAAAAATATTCTTGTCACAAGTAACTGAAAAACTGTTGATATGAGGTAAAACAACATTCATCTGACCCATCTTGGCTTATCTGAATACTGGTACTATCTGAGAATTCGTAGTATGTACAGCTTTTTCATTCATAATCATTTACAGTGAATTTTCACTAGAACATTCAACAGGTCTATAAATGACTGTCTTATCCGGTTTGTATCTTACTTTTAACCTTTAGTAAATTTAAATGTACTTTCAATAAAAAAGAGTTCCACTATACAATGATTCCTTGACTGGTTCTGTCTATAAGATAATCCCTGTATTTTTCATCCAGCTCCTCTGAATGCAGTTTTGTCCAATCTGACGTTACCAATAGGATAATTGGTCTGGTCATTTCACTTTGGAAATGGATATTTGATAAATCCTATACATGTACTGCAGATTTTATTCAGTTTAGAAAAAAGCCTGGCATGTAAAGATTTTTATCCAACTACACTAAAAAAAAACTTTACCTATTGAAACTATCCAATTTATAGATAGGTTTCATTGTATGACCAAACCTGTCTATGAATACCAGTTTGGAAATTTGTAGAAATTGTCTTTTCATACAAGTTAAAAAAAAGTTCAGCTGAAAAAATCAGGTTAATTTTCTCTTATCCTCAAGTTCCTATTGAGGTAGGTTTCACTGTATTTAGGGTAAATAAGTTGCCAATGCAAAATCTAAACATTGTTAGTTGCTATGTTAAAATATTTTAAAAAATTGTCTTTTTGAAATGGTTAATTATAATTATGAATGTGCCTTAGCTAATTTAATGTAAATAAGAAAGAAAAAAATCTCTTGTTTTAAGTGTTTAAATAATGACATGTTGGTTTACAAAACCAACAATGAAAACAACAGGAAGTTTGATGAAAGCCCTGTCTCCTATCACACTTCTACATTTTTCAATCAAATATGTGATGTATTATAACAAGATTCTCAGCCATTTAGGCCTTTTTTATATTTGATGTTTTTTCTGGATAAAGTAGCACTCTGTAAAAAAACAATCACAACTTTTGTTTTTCAAGTTCCTATTTATCTGACTTGGCCTAAATTAGTTATAATTACTGTATTTAAACACATATTTCATATCCATGGCCTTAAATCAGATTTTGCTTTTAAAAAAGATTAAATTTCACATACATGTACATGTATTTATTTTTTTATTGTACTTACATGTCAGTCTGTAGTGATTTTGACATGATAAAAGATTAAAAACCCAAATAAGACATTGTAGTATTGATCCACAAAGGGAGACAATTCAGTGGTTAAACAAGGATTTTCAAATGTTCATGACATACATGTACATTTTTACAGTGATTTTATAGATTTTTTAGCACTTTTATGAAAAAATGGTTTTCACTTTCTTCATATTTGAGGATTATTTTTGAATATCTAAAAAAAAAAAGGGTAACGAATATGTATGTTATGTACTCCTAATTTTTTTTTTACAGCAAAACAGTAATTTCTGCAAAATTTCTGGATTTTTATCAGCAGTTAATTTGATATTAAAAATGAGTCATTTACATTATGTAATGTGATTTATAATGGTAATTTTGCTATGGTTTAATATTGGCCATTTATATGTAAATGGCTGTTATATATAAGCTCAACTCATTTAATGGGATCAAGCTACATTTCTTGCTTCCATGTTGCTTAGTTCAGAATATATTTTATAACCTGTTCACCCTTCAGATTAAATGGGACTATTCTATAAATTTATTTTTGGAATGTATTATTTGGGTGGAAGGGGTAGGAAGCCTAATTAGGAAAGGAGTTGAGGTTTATGTTCATACAGTGCTGTTATAAGGTTTTATAAGCTTCATTATTATACAGTATCGTATTATCATCAATTCATTATTGATATTATAATTTGCATGGATTCAGTTTATACCAAAAAATAGTTTATAGAGACAACTCATTTTCACTTAAGTTTGGCAAATCGGTTACCTTTAGGGGATTTTAAAACATGCCTTTATTTCAGGTAGGGTTAATTTCAGTTAAAGTTAATGGTTGTACATTTTATTATTGTATAAATTAAACTTTCGATTTAATTTTTTAACTTGTCAACATGAAAATTAATACTGTACTGTGGCTTGTTTTCAGGAAAAAAAAGTATCGGGTCAAGTTTTTGAAATAATTATTCTTATTTGTCTTTGATTGGTTGCTTTGTTCATTTTCTTTTCATATAAGTGTTAATTTGAAACATTTCAGTACATGTGTATTTTGATTTGCCAAACTTAAGCTAGAATTGTTTTTCCTATCCCTTACAAATTTTATTATATTTATGATACATACATATATATGTTCAGATTTCTGTATAATTATATCAATGTGCTTATTGAAAAATACAGTGATGCTTTAATAAATGATTAAATCATTGAGTTACATAGTTCATGTATTTTTTAAAAAAATTATCTATTTTATTTTATGTTATTTTATTTTATTTTATTTATTTTTATTTTATTTTATTTTATTTTATTTTATTTTATTTTATTTTATTTTATTTATTTATTTATTTATTTATTTATTTATTTATTTATTTATTTTTTATTTTATTTTATTTCATTTCATTTCATTTTAATTTATTTTATTTTAGTATTTTTTTATTTTTTATTTTTTTCTTATTTATTTTACAGTAATTTTTTTTTTCTAATTTATTCTCATTTCAATTTTTGTGATGTCAGAAATAGCTTACAGTATGTTAAAAGAATAATTGCTGTCTTTGTGATTCAATTTCCAAATTGATTTGGTCAAAGACTTGAAAATGGATATGATTCTTTTTTCTTGCACTTTCATAAAGAAGAGAAAGTTAGGATCATTTGAATGAATCCTTAAAATCTTGTGCTTAATGCTATGAAGGCAAAAGTGCATTGCAAGGACTTCAATAATTAAGAAAAGAAAATCGAATTTATTTATTTATTTGTAATACAACTGTTATATAATCTGAATTTTGTCACACAGATCCAAATAAGTAGATTGTAGTGGAGAAATGTGGTTTTACGCCTCAGTGAAGATTCTTCCCCATGTATGGAGCCCTTAGTTCTTAGACAGTATAGAAAATCACCAACCATCAGTGAGTTATCAGACAAACTGATTTACACTCATCAAGTAGTAAGCACTTTGGTATATAAACCAGTGCTTTAGACAACCCTGCCTCTGAGCCCCCTTATAATGTAGCCAAGTGAAGATAATCTATTGGTTCATCATGTGTAGCAAGCCATCCTTCTAATGGTATGAGGAAATAATCAAGTTGCCATGAATGGCTTTCAGATGTGTAAAATTGAAAGGTTTACTATTATGTCTATTTCTGGGGCCTATAAAAGTAAACAATTAAAATCTTTCAAAATAGTTTTGTATAAAAAAGTGCTAGCCCTTAGAAATTTCAAATAATATAATACGCACCAATAATGGTTTAGGTCCCCAAATGGGAACACTTAATAAAGGACACTTTAGATTTTTAAAAACCTTTACCTTCTGAGATATTCAAGACTAGCATCCAGAGGACAAGAATTATGGGGAAATGTAAAGGGATCCCAGTATATTAATTTTATCTTTGAGGAGTATAAGAGGCTTAAGTGGTCTAAAGTACACCCTTACAGTGCCTCTCATCGCCTAGTTTCAAATCCTGCTCAGGCAGATTCTAGTGTAAGAAACTTTGTCAATTTGCTTGCTGAAGGTCAGTGGATTCCTCCTTCATTCCGGAATGGAATTCCAGACTTCATGGATATAAATGACAATCTTGACTGGGGTGTTAAACACCATTACTCCTCTGATTAGCATACAATTGCTGTCAGAAAACGTACCATTTAACAAAATTTTCAGCTGCCTTAAATTCTAAAATTAGTTTAAAACTAAGGTTTGTTCCCTCATGCAAAGCATTTCTTAGCCGGATTTGGATTTATAAAATTTTGGAACTTAAGATTCATTAATTTTCAACTGCTTGGCTCATGTTTTTCATTATCAAACTTTTCGGTCTAAGTGTCGCTGATGAGGAATTAATTTCCGAAATGTTCACATCTAAATTCAACTGGTATTTGTGTTATATAGTTTAACAATGAATTCTCAAGACAACCAATACAATTTAATTTATGAACATGTTTGACGTGGTTACCATAGTGGGAAACCTGTAGAAAGAGATCTATATTATTCAATGCATTTCTATTGAATTTCAAAAGCTAAACCTGAGATATATTAGATGTATCTTTGTTTTAGTAAGACAAATAGTAGTCAATTGGTTCAAGCCTTAGCTGTTGGGGCCCTAAATGGGGTACCTATAGAGGAACTCCTTTGAATCTAATTTCTTATAAGAATAAAAATAAAAGACCTTAGATGTTATGGAAACAGCACATTTTGTAAAGTTAGTATTGAATGTTAAAATAAGTTAGTATTGAATGTTAAAATATCTTTGGAGTGAGCTGTAAAAGAAGTAACTATTAAGGGGCTCCAATAATTAACACGTATCTAAAAAAAAACTTATTTAGAAGACTTATCAGGACCTTAAAATTATGAGATCTAAGCAATATTAGATCCTTTGGCAGCGGGGAACCAAAAGGAAATTGTAGAGGGGCTCTAATTAATTAATTCATTAAAATCATATACGATTAATATACAACAAGTAGGCGAGATATCAAGATGTAGAAGCTTTACATGCGCATTATATTTGTCAATTGGACTGCTACACCTTACATATAACAGGTGAAGCATCCTTAGGATAAATGATATTCAATTTGCACAAACCTTAACATTGGGGCCCAGAATGGGTAAACTCCAGAGGCACCATAAAAAATTCAAAAACCCTATGCGTTGGATGTTTCATCCTTAAGACAGTTGGTATTTGATTTGCACAAAATTTGGATGCGGGGATCAAGAAGGGGCTTGGTTTTTAAAGCACTTTTTGTGATTTTTTTTAAAATCTAATGTTTCCAAGATTTAGAAACTTGCTCTAACCGAATTAATGCCTGATGATCATGTTGTTTTACGTTACATAAAAACAATTCGTAATTAATCTCAAGGATGAATCTAGCCACACGTTCATTTATTGTGTCTGCATTGACAAGTACACACTTATGGTGATCTACATGTATAAGAGTACTTGTAGTACACCTGTCCGCAATTACAATTCCCAAGTAGGTTGTTCGAATAAATACGGCTATACGCTAAATTAACCATCTGACGTAATTAGGTACATGTCACAGTTGTTACTTTCTTCTCCATTTCTCCATACGTCTCTGTATCATCATTATTATTACTATCCCTACTTTTAATACTGTTGTGACGTCACACATAGGTAACTCAAAACAAGGAGTTTCACTATACGATCAAGGGAAGGCTCTAAAAAACATGTATTTCAAACTGTAATAACTTTTTTATTACAGCAACTTTGATACGGTTGTCGATATGTTATATTAAAATGGTATGTAAAACATATATACTATAAATGTTTCAGAAAATTATGTAAGTACCCCAACCAGTAAAATCTATGACGTAATCAATAAAACGCATGTCTTTGAATTGAAAAGTTTTTAAATTCTATATCACAATACGTTATGAATGCAGAAAACAAAAATGTTTATTATTTATTTATTTATTTATTTATTTATTTATTTATTTATTTATTATTTATTTATTTATCTATTTATTTATTTATTTTTATTTTTATTTATTCATTTTTCGTACAGTTGTCAGCCATATATCTTATTAGTCCGAGAGATCTGACATCGATTTTATTTAACTTTTCGACTTTTGTAACATCGACGACGTCGATTTTACAAAAGTCGAAAAGTAAAATAAAATCGATGTCAGATCTCTCGGACTAATATCTTATCTACTGATTTAGCAATTATTTCACGTCAAAAACTGAACTATATAGCTAAAGTCAGAAGTCAATAATTACTGGTTTAATTGTCATATTATAAATATTTGAATTTTCTGAATGAAATATTCAAAAATTTATAATATGACAAAGTTGTGAATATTTCATTCAGAAAATTCAAACATTTATGATATGACATAATAAATAACTCGTATAACGAGCTTCTTTGAAGTGATATACGTCTCTCGTAGTGCTATCTCTAATTACCCTTTTTGCTTTTGCAACTGTTTACTCTGTGCTGTTAATTTGTGTCAGATATGGATTAGATAGTCTGATATGGTACATATCACTGAGCAGGCAAGTGTAAAAGCAATGATATTAGCTACATATCATAAATAGTTTATTTTAATTTTTTCATTGCTTTTGAAATAAAATACGCCTAATATGCCTCCACATGCATATATATATATATATATATATATATATATATATATATATATATATATATATATATATATATATATATATATATATATATATATATATATATATATATATATGTGTGTGTGTGTGTGTGTGTGTGTGTGTGTGTGTGTGTGTGTGTGTGTATATCGCCTTGTTGCTTTAGCATTATCTAGCGTCCACATCGAACTTTGACCGGGTCATAAATAAGACTACAATTTGACATATTGCTTCCTCGCCTGGCGCTCGACATTAGAAAGACAAAGTATCGACTACTTCCGGTGCTAGGATAATGAATTAAGGGAGTGATATGTTTGTCTGTGGCATACTGACTCGGTGAGCTAGCACCTTACTAAGAAGCCCTGAGTGTACGCTAGTGCAAGCGCTTACGCATCTCATGCATGCACAAAATCTTATTCTCAGATTAATCCGTAGAGATTAGTAACCTTGCTCTGATCACGAATAGCTAAAACTGCTGATGTAATGTTAAACAACAACAACAAAAACAACTTATACATAAAAACTCCAAACAGAATCTAGGAGATCGACAGACTGATCACCCTGCTGCGGAGAGTTTATTTCCCCTTAACAATGAAGAAACACCATAATGGAATTTCAATGGTTTTGTCGACCCCAACAACAATAGTTTCATAAATGTTTATCATCATCATCATCATCATCATCATCATCATCACCACCACCATCACCACCACCACCACCACTATCACCATCGCCATCATCGTCATCATCATCATTGTTATTATTATTATCATCATTTCATTTTATTTTTTCGAAAAAAGGTTTATATTCA
This sequence comes from Tegillarca granosa, assembly GCA_029721355.1. NCBI lineage: Eukaryota > Metazoa > Mollusca > Bivalvia > Arcoida > Arcidae > Tegillarca > Tegillarca granosa. The sequence continues at coordinate 18,466,587 of CM056607.1, forward strand.
GTCAAATAACTTTGAGGCTTTTTAGCCAGTTAATTTTTCTAGTAAATATAATATACTAGTATTTGTCTCAGCATTAGTGACGGTGTCACGGTTAATTACGTTTGAGACAAAATCCTTTTCTCTTTTTTTTTTTTACCAAAGAATATATATCCATCGATTTCAATTATCTGATTTAAGTGTACATGTTTTGTTTCCGAAATAATATTTAAGAATTAAACATTAGTTTTTAGAAATATTTTAAAGTAACTTTTAACACATCAGAACTGTTTTACTTTCATAATAATAATAATAATAATCATCATCATCATCACCATCAGTAATAATAATAATAATAATAATAATAATAATAATAATAATAACGATAACAATAATAATCAATAATAATAATAATAATAATAATAATAATAATAATAATAATTATTATTATTATTATTATTATTATTATTATTATTTAAAATTAAAATGGGATTTTTGTGTTTGAAAACAATATTCAATACTATAGTATGAGTGGGTACGAAAAAAAGAATTGTTTTGGTAGTTTTTAGAATAAAACTATAAACAAACTGTATACCACATATTTTATAGCGTAAATTAAAGGCGGTGTTTTACCCTTGTTAACCCTGCATAGCTGAGTAACTTGTTAGCTATATCGTCAGATAACATTGTCTATAGGAGGCCATAATTGGGGCATAAATAACTGTAATTACTCTAATAGCGATCATACAGTTTAGACAGGGGAAGAAAAATTTACCTGTAATAATAAACATCCCTGAACTCCCCCAATGTGCTATTGAACCCTCTTATAACAAAGTAACAGCAATAGATGATTTGGTTGGTTAGTGACAAAGTAAAATTCTAAATTTAGCACAGTAGACTAAGCGATTAGCACGCACTTGTCGGTCACTGAGAGCTATGTGTATATAATGTTTATATATACAGGCCCTGATGCTACGTGGATAACTGTTCTATATATGAGTTTATTGCTACAAAGAATTGATCAATATTCCAGCTAGAACTTGGGTAATAATTGTGATTTAGAATATTGATTTTTTTGCTAAAGGAATACACTATAATCTGCTAATTTCCATTGATTCTGAAAACGTTGAAGTGTCTACAGAACTTGGATTAATAGCGACGAGTTTAGACAAGGGGTGTACATAATATATCGCCATTTTCGGTGACCTGTGTTTTTATTTTGTATCATGAGTAATAGATAGGTGAAGTTTTATCAAGGAGAAAATATAGCAGTACTTAGAAAAATGGCCTCATGCGACCAGATAGCGAATGTGGAACGACAAAGAAAATATATTGAACGGTTTAGAAATGCACAGAAAGAAAAAATAAAATGGAAAGTGATTCTTGAAAATGATGTTTATGAGTTGATTGACACTCAATCTCAAATAATCGGTTGTGCTAAAGAGTTGGTTTTATTCCCGTTGTTAACAACTGTTGCAAGTTGTATGGGACCAGGAACGATAATTCAAGTCAACCCAAACTGGTCTGAAAAAATGATCCTTTGGTGTTTGATCGGTGCAAGAAGAGGCGAACGGAAGTCGTCTGCTATAAGGACAATGAAAGTTGCTGCCAAAAAGTTAGAGAAGGAAATCGATGCTCTGCATAAAGCCAACACAATTGACACGGACAAAAGTGAAAATGAAAGTTTTGAATCCAAATTTGTAATTGATGAAACTTGCATTTCTAACATCAAAGAGATACTGGATAAGAAACGGTTACTGGAGACTGGACCACCATCGATATTAGCATTAATGGACGATTTTGCTAATGTGATGAAAAAATATGAAACATTTTCAAATTTATGCAAGATAGAAGATATCAGTCATATGTATGAAGGTTCACAAAGTGATCAAAATGAAGGAATTGGGAATAAAAGTGACAGTTTTGACGCTTTTATTAATTTTTCAGCAATGGTACAAGCGGTAGAATTACCGAAGTTGTTGGACTTAGCAGACGACCAATGTCTCATGGACAAAATTTTGTTAATTTGTGCACCAGAAAATGTCAGTTGTAGATTCCAGAATACATCGAACCTTCAAACATCGCCAACGCTTCAGTCAGTTTTATCGTCTGTTCGTAACTTCCACCACGTTCAGGATGTGGCATACAGTTTCAGTTCTGACGCCGAACTTGCTCTGAACAGGTAAGTTTCTGGAAACAACGCTCTCTTTTTAGACAAAATAATTTTTGTAGCTAAACTTATGTACTTTGCAATGGTCAGAAACACACCCAAACACTGGTCCATGTCCAAATCACACCGCCTACCCCCCAACCCCAGCCCCCCCCCCCCAAAAAAAAAAAAAAAAAAAAACATAAAAAAAACAAACAAAAAAAACCAAAAAACCAAGAACTATCTAAACTGGCAAATTAAGTTTAACAAGTGAATTTTAACAAGGGAAGTTAGACCGAGTGCTTCGGAAAAGTAAGTACCTCCTGTTTAGTTAGCTACGCGAAGGACGTATACAAATTGAGAATAAAAGGGAAAAGAAACATAAAAATACACCCCAGCATATATATATATATATATATATATATATATATATATATATATATATATATATATATATATATATATATATATATATATATTATATTAAGCGCCATCATACTTTTCAACAATACGGTGGTGACGACCACAAATTTTTTCGAGGGCCTTGATAAGCCTAGCTTGCGGTGATAAAAACAAGCCACAGAAACAAAGTGAGGAAACACGACAAGATATATACACGAGCTAAGAATTACTTTTAATTCCCCAGCTTCGAACGGGTTCTAAATATAATAGCTAATGTTATTAAGTGGCGTGGTTTAACTTACTTTTGAAGGCGTTTAACATCTTACATATTTTAAATCTCTTCCAAAACTCTCGCGTGTTCACACATTAAACACTGTCTATTTCTGTCATGTGCGACTTGTGGATCTAATTGTTTTTCACACAAATTCCGAAGAAGGTCATAACACCTTAGCATGAACTATTTGTAATGAATATAAAATGCACGTATATTGTTTACTGTGGTTTAAATTCACATCAAAATTTTGAATACTGACTTGATAATAGAACACTAAAAACCAATAATAACTATATCATAAAAGTTGTTTATACTGGATCATGATATGGATGTGTGCGTTGGTTGTTTGACTATTGTTTTCCGTCACATCAGCAGTTTTACAGCTAATCGTGAAGAGACAATTTATAATAAACTCGGGATCAAATCTTAACACATGTTCATGTGATGCGTGAATAGATAAGTGTTTCAGCATTGTACTTATGCGTTCTAACGGCGATCTTTAAAGTGCTAGTATACTTCTCCGCAATGTCGCTGATAAGCATCGCAACGACTCAGTCCATCATACAGTTACTTAGCCAACCAGTAAGGGTCTACAGGAAGAACCTGACTCGCTTTCGATTGACCGGGATCGAACCTACAACGATGAGGCGCCTTTCGTTTTAAACACTGACACCTAAACCATTCTACCATCGCGGAGCCTATCACGGTAAGGGCCCCGATGACCGAGTGATCTAAAGCGCGCTTATAGATCACATCGCCTCTAATGGCCTAGTTCGAACCAGAGGACAGGTCCTAGTGTGATAAAATTTGTCCGTTTGCTTGTCAAAGGTTAGTTATTTTTGTGAGCTTTTCTCGGGAATTATTGTTTCCTCCAACATTCCAGGACTAACAGCCTCGATGTAAGTGAAAGAAATTTGACTAAGCGTAAAACATCATTACACTGCTCTCTCATTACACTGCTCTCTCTATCTTTGTCACGATAGACATGAGAAACCCCCCTGCACACTGCCCATGGCGCGCGCAGTATAGGGGGTAAAGATTTCTGCCATTTCACCAATATTTGGTTACGTCTCGATTTAAGTAAAATATTACTGACGGTGATATGAATATTCAACAATACTGGAATGCTATATATAAATAATTACCTAATCTTGTAGTTTTGTACGCAAAAACGGAGTTATATTATGGTCTATTATTCCACTTACAATGTACTAGCGTACAGTAATAGGAAATTGCTCCTCAATTAACTGTGAAAATTCAGTGACCAAGTGGTCTAACGCGCACGGTTACGAATGACAGTGTTTCTCACAACAGAGGTTAAAATCGCACTCGGGCAGATCCTAATGTGTGAAATATGTCAGTTTGTTTGTAGACTTTCGGTTGTATTATTACAGGAATTCAGCTTTTCTCCACAATCACATAACCGACCGCTTCAATTTAAGTGAAAGATTATTGACTGGGAAGTAGACCATTCAACGCGCTCGTCTCTTTTATTAAGCATTTCTTGTTAAATGACTTCTCGACTTTTTTCCTCCAAAAATCTCCTACAATTTTTTCGAGGGCCTTGATAAGCCTAGCTTGCGATGATAAAAACAAGCCATATATATATATATATATATATATATATATATATATATATATATATATATATATATATATATATATATATATATATATGTGTGTGTGTGTGTGTGTGTGTGTGTGTGTGTGTGTGTGTGATTTCAATTGCTTTTAATCTTATAATTAGAAAAAGTAAAAATACTGACACACAATAATAAGACATTCATTTTTCTTTCAGTGGATTACAAGAGTTCCATAACATGAAGCTGAAGTATGCCTTTGACGAACGTTGCTGGGGAGCATCTAATAAAGCAAACAGCCATGTTGTTCGGTTATGTGCAGTCTTCACAGCATTGAAAAATGGTCTGGCAATGGCCAATAAAAGTTCATTCCTTCCTTCTCGCATTATTGACGAGGACACCGTAAAACGCGTACTTATACTGGTCCGAACGCTACTTAGACAAAAGTTTTCCCTGATGTCTAACCCCGTAGATATAGGGGGTTATAATTTGGTCACAAGTCATGAAATGGAGTTTGAAGAAACTATAGATTCTGTCAATAATGTCTCTACTTCCTGTCAGGAACGGATTGATGACGTCATCGAGATCAATGACGAATCAGAAGAGAGGCAGCGACACATGGATGATGTCGCACATTTACAGAACGAGAAGCTGAGGATTACAGATGTTAGGACCGAGGCTAATTCAGATATGATGATATTCAGAGAAGGCTACACGGATGTTGTTCAAATGCCAAAACAGGAAGTGGATGTTTACCACGAACAGCAAATGGTAAATGAGCAACCGGTCAATTATACAACTACCGGTGGCTCAGTTACCATCGATTTTTCAAACAGCCACGCAATTCCTTCCGAAATTCATCAGTATGGTCACCATTCGTTTTCTGACGTAAAGCCAGTGTTTGAAAATTCGGACAATGGTCAGTTTGATTCAAGAGATATCAAACCCAGATTTATTCCTAATTTTGATTTGAAAACAAAGTTCACGTTTCCAGGTCAACGCATGAAACCAAAACCTCGACCAAAACAGATGTTTGTTAATCGAGCCATGGGACATCTGAAAGACAAAAGGAATTTTGTTATGCCAAAAGCCAAAAAAGTTGTCAAAGATGATATTTACAAGATGGACGAAGAAACATTCATCGTTCAGTGTGGATCAAAAATAAAGAAACTTTTGTTAACAAAAGGATTGGTAGTGACGGCCTCCTATGCTTGCCAGTACCGACTGTTTCCGCCCGTTCCCGTTGACCAAAGAAGCAACTCACCAAGAACAACACATCCAGCATGGGCTGCCGCGAAATTCTTCGAAAAGCTTGGTGAACTTGGAGTAGGTAGCATGTTGCTGTTTCGTGGGCATTCTGTAAAGTTTAAGAAAAGACGGCTTGAGGAAATGGACGATCGTGGACGCAGCATATTGAGGCGAGTTAATATAACTGATGAAGAATATGAAAGATCTTGTCCACAGAACACCGACAGCATCGGTATAGGCCAGTACCAATACGAATTTACTTTGTAGTTATATGTGTGCAACTAATTAAAAAAAATATGCAACATCTTCAGGCGAAATTGACGGACGTTTTTGTCACAATTTCATATATAACATATATATATATTTTTCATATTTTATTTACAAATTACACGTGGAATCGTGTTCATTTTAGTTCAGATAATTCATTAAAAGCATTACATTTTATGTTGTCTCTTTGCACAGGAAATTTTCCCTTTGTCAATCACTATTCAGTATAATATATTCACAGTTTGGAGTATTGACAACCCATTTTTTTTCAGGCTGCTTGAAAGAACATTTTTGTTTATCGGATTCAAGCCGAATTTGAATACAAACAGATTATATATCAAGAGGCAGTCTAAAGTGTAGTGGAATAATGGTGTTTAACGCCCCTCAGTTGCATCGGGACAGTCAGTTCTAGAAATGGTGGATTAGCCGGCAAACAAACTTACAAACATTCTCGCACTAGGGTCTTTCGGAGTGCGATTCCGAAGCTTATCGATGAGAAGTGCCGAAATAAGCCGTAAGAACACTTTAAAGCTGCATTAAGTTTTCCAAAGAAAAAAATAAAACGGTGCTAATCTAATAAATGATGTTCCTAATGAACAATGTTACATTTAGTTCAACGATAAAAACTCGAATAAATACAAAAATTACAGTATTTACCCAGCGAGATGGAGCATTTGGGATTTAATATTAGAACATGGTTACGTCATCAAAACCCGGGTCATTTAAACACAACTTTCAAAATGTTGAAATACGATAAATTAAACACAGAACTTCGTTGAATTTGTCATTTGTGACTTAGTAAGGGAAAAATAACACCATTTCAAATACATCTGGATATTAATGAAAGACAATTAATGCAATCCGTCATGTTTCACTTTCGATTCTAGGCTTTTCCGTACATCCGTGCGCATGCTCCAAGCTCATAATTACCATCGTAGAACACTGACCAACCGGTCAGAGGATTCCGTTTATTTACAGCTAAAAGAAATGAAATTTTAGAAAATGAATGTCACGGATCGTGGTTAGAAGATATCTACTTTTTAAAAAATATATTTGTAGAAAATCAAAAAAAATTCAGAAATTTGGTAAACTTAATGCAGCTTCACCGAGATCCTTAAGTTGTGACAGAGTGGTATATTGTTTTCCGTCCGTTATATTTTCATCCATATAATAAACAGTTCAAGGGATCGTCTAGTTGTAGTAATTAAACCGTTAACATGTTAAATGTTATTGAATTCTGTTGGATTAATTATGTTTAACTTCCCAGTCAAGATTGTTTTACGTATATCGAGAAGTTCAGTTCTGGGATGGTTAAGGAAATCAGAGTACCCGGAGAAAACCACCAACCTTCGGCAAGCAAACCAACAAACTTGCTCAAACTAGGATATGTTCGATTTTATTCGAACTTTGGCAGTAAGAGGCACAGTGACCCGCAAGCCCGGGTATTTACCGCTCGACCACCGAGGCCCCCTATAAATGTATGTAAAATGTAAATTAAATTTAAATTTAAAATGTGTTATATGATAACAATTATCATATACTTAGTATTTGTTATCAATTCATTAATTTTCAACTGTTTGGCTTATGTTGTCATTTTTCAAACTTTTCGGCCCCTAGTGTCACTTATGAGGAATGAATTTCCGAAATGGGCACATATGACACATCAAAATTCAACAGGTATTTTTGTTATAAATTCATACAAATCTATAGTGTTATCTAATATAGGAGTCAGGACTTAGAGTTGCTAACAAGACAAGATTAGATATTAGAAGCTTAAACCTTCCCGATCATCCGGTCTTACTTCCACAACGATCTTATTTGTAGAATGTATACAAGGTTCAAATCCCACTGGGGCAGATCATAATTTGAGAAGGTGATCTGTTCGCTTGCCGAAAGCCGGTGAATTTCTTGGGGCACTCAGATTTCCTTCACTAACCCAGAGCTGGCCGCCTCTATATTATTGAACTGGGTCGTAATACACCAATACTCAACTCGCCTACACAGGGTTTGGCTATAATTTTTTTTAATGATATATATCCATAAAGAATACAGTTAAATTTCATTTCATCAAATATGGTACTAAAGTAGTCACGTGAGATGACGTCAGCAAGTTTCCCATCAGTACGTCTTTGGTTTCCCTATACTGTTAAGTTAAACTTTTTTCTAGTGGATTGTGTATATTTTCACTTACGGATATTATTATATTATTTCAAATTGTGATAAATGGATATTCATAAGATTGTATATACTGCAAAATTTATAAAAACATGACTTTAAAAGTCGCAGCATACTGATATAAACCGTTATGAACTCGAAGAGCCAGGTTTCAAGTATTCACGAGCAAGGAAAAGCTCCAGAAAAAACCAACGAGCAAGGAAAAGCTCCAGAAAAAAACAGTAATGACGTTGTTGGTATTGTGGGTAACATTTTTGAAAAAATCGCAAACCAACTGTCTAACCAGCCAAAGAGAGGCGAAAAAATATCGACATATTCTGACAATATGGCGGACAACGCCGAAATGTATCTGCAGCACCTAATGAGGGTGAGCAAATGGACAACCCAGTTATTATGCACGACATGAACGCAGCATTGTAAGCTATGTGCAAGCAAATTTGTAACACGTTATTGCATTCGCAAGCTGCATCATTTCAAACGCATGCAATTTTGCAGCAAAAATGTTCGGATGACAGTGGGCGTGGACAAAAGCGACCTGCTACTGGAGATGCATGTCCAGGTACCTCTAAAGTTCACATAAGTGATTCGAATGAAACAACTCCCACTATGACCTTTATGATTCAGACTCGGAATTTGACGATGACTCTGAGGAAGGCGGGGCTAACAATGCCATAGATGAATCAGTAATTTATATGCCGACGAGGACAATTTGAAGAATGATTTTTTTACAAAGCTGGCGGACAGTGTTAATCTCTGTTTTCGTAAGAGGTTATCAAAGGAGCATAAGAAAACGCTAATAAACAATTAAGGGCGCCCGCAAAACTGTAAAAACTTGTACCCAAAATAAACAGTGCAGTTTGGGATATTACAAAAGCCAACACCAGGTCACGTGATGTCAAATTGTCCCAAGTAAACAAAAGTTTTTGGGCAAGGCTGCTATCCCAATCATTGAAAACGCTCAGTCGTTGTATGACAGTAAAAAAAGACAAAGATAAAAAAGATAAAGAAAAGAGAGAAAGTGACAAAGTGGAAATGCGCAAAAATGTGGATGCATTTGTAATGATCGGATCTGCGTTTAGTGAGATTAGTCAGATTCGTAAAGATCAGCTGAGACAAGGAATACCTAAGCCTTACAAAAAGCTTTGCAGTCCTTTCAATGATGTATCAACAGAATAGTTACTTGGAGATGATATTGAGAAAAGAATGAAGGAACTTAATGAAGCCAAGAAGCTGGAGAAGGCTCTAGATAGAGAATCGTCTGACAGGAAACACGGAGGCTATGGCAGTCGTTTTAAATATCATTCATAATAAAAACTGGAGCACGGGCAAGGGTGGCCAAAAACATAATGGAACAGGAAAATCTTTTTTGTCGAAGGGTCAGAGATTCAAAGGAAACAAGTTCCGTTAGACAATAGCAAACGCGCATTATCAAATGGAAAAAAACTGCTATCAGAAAAACCTAATAAGGTGAGACCAAGTTTACCTTTGCTGTTGCGAAATTCGCTTGATAACTTCAGAGCGGGAAAAATTTTAAATAGTTTTTCAAAATGGCAAACTATTACTTCAGATCATTGGGTTTTAAATAAGTAAAAGGTTTAATAAACATTCCCTTTAATGACATCCCAACACAAAATACTCTCCCGTCGCAAATACAATTTTCGGTTACAGAGAAATTACAAATTCAAGATGAAATTTATACACTTATAAACAAAGGAGTAATTTCTAAAGTACAACATACGACAGGTGATGGTTATGTTTCTAATATTTTTACAAGATTGAAAAAGACGGTTCCGTTCGTGTTAATTTGAATTTAAAACGGTTAAATGAATTTATTGAGAAATGTCATTTTAAAAATGGACACGCTTAAATCTGCTCTTTCGCTTGTTACTCCAAACTGTTTTTTCGCAAGCTGTGATCTGAAGGATGCGTATTACAGCATTCCTATGAGAGAGTCAGATAGGAAATATCTACGTTTTCTATGGAATAATGACGTTTTTCAATTTTTTGCTTTGCCCAATGGTCTTTCGTGCGGGCCAAGAGTATTTACAAAGTTACTTAAATGTGCCTTTTCAGAACTTCGAAAACGTGGTTTCATTAATACTGGGTACTTTGATGATTCTTTGCTTCAAGGTGATACCTATGAAGAATGCGAAGAAAACATTTTGCAAACAGCCAAACTCTTTGATGAACTTGGTTTTACAGTTCATCCCGAAAAGTCAGTTTTTAAACCATGTCAGGAAATAGAATTTTTAAGTTTTGTTATCAATTCTGTATTTATGACGGTTAGGCTTTCAACTGAAAAATCCGAAAAAAAAATCACAATGTGTTTCATTAATACGAAAACTCTATACGATCATTAGCAGAACTTTTAGGAAAATTCGTGGCTACTTCCCCAACGGTGCCTCATGCAACCTTTTTTTATAAACGGTTGGAGATTTTTAAAACTAGTTCATTAAAGTTATCACGAGGAGATTACGAGGCTATTATCACATTAAATCAAGATTGTATACAAGATTTAACCTGGTGGCTGGAAAATGTTGGTCAAGTCTATAAATCAATTTATGACCCCGCTTTTGATATTGAGATTTATTCCGATTCAAGTCTGCTCGGATGGGGAGAAGTTTATAACGGGGTTTCTACTGGAGGACTTTGGGATTCAATTGACCGCGAAAAACACATAAATTATTTAGAATTGAAGGCAATTTTACTTGCACTGCAGTCGTTTTGTAAAAGCATGCGCGATTGTCACATGCGTGTTAGAAGTGATAATGTCGTCTCCGTCATTTCCCTAAACAAACAAGGATCTAATAAAGAGTATCTTAATGATATGGTCAGGCAGATATGGTTGTTTGCTATAGACCGACACTTCTGGCTATCAGTAGAGCATGTTCCGGGGTCTATTGATGCTTTTAAACAAAACTGGGCATGTGGTTTATCTTATATTTTTCCTCCTTTCAGTTTACTGGGTATGGTATTACAGAAAATAGAGAAAGACCGAGCGGAAGTAATATTGGTTGACCCGGTGTGGCCCACCCAGGTTTGGTTTCCAAAACTGTTAAAAATGATTGTCCGCATTTGCTACCAGTCACAGAAGATCTTCTGACAATAGAAACGATATCGAACAATCCAATGTTACACAAATTACACCGTGCTGTTTTCAGAATATCGGGAAATCACTCGCACAGCAAGGCGTTTCTTCAAACGCTATCGAGATCATACTGCACTCATGGAAAAATAATACCAAATCCCAATATTGGAGTTATATCAAAAAGATGGATGTGTTTTTCGGAATCAAAAAACATTGATCCCTTTTCACCAAATGTGAATACAATTCTGGATTTCCTGGCTTTTCTGTTTCATTCCGGACTCGGCCATAGCGCCTTAAATACTGTCAGGTCAGCCTTACTGAAGTTCAATACTCAAGAATGTGGATCAAATGTGGGTAAATTGTATCTTGTCAGAAGATTTATGAGGGGCGTGTTTACTTTAAGGCCAGCCCTCCCGAAATATAATGTAACTTGGGATGTAAATAGAGTGTTAGATTATTTAGCTAATCATCATTAGATTCTATTGACATGAATCTTAAATCCTTGACATTGAAAGTAGTTATGTTAATGTCTTTACTGACCGGCCAGCGTGTACAATCGCTACATTATTCAGATGTTAGAAACATTAGTTTTTAAGGCGAGTATGTTAAAATACGGATAGGAGACCCATTAAAACATACTAGACCAAGTGTATATTTCAGACTTTGTATTTGAACAATATACTCAAGATTCTAGACTATGTATTGTCCAATTGTTAAAACTGTATCTTGACAGTACAAAAGTTTTGAGGAAAAATGAATCAAGGTTATTTATTAGTTTTTGTCCACCATATAAACCTGTTGCCAAAGACACAATAGCCCGCTGGGTAAAATGCGTTCTTCGTCAAGCTGGCATTGATCTTAGTATATTTACACCGCACAGTGTTCGGAGTGCATCGGTGTCCAAAGCTAAATCAAAACAATGTATCATTGTTTACAATTATGCGAACAGCTGGATGGACAAAGGAGTCTACCTTTCGACCTTTCGAAAATTTTATGATAAACCAATTAACTAAGATTTTCCATAACTAAATCTGGCAAATTTGAAATCTTAATAATTTTGTTAATTCAGTGTCGAGATATTTAGTACTTTAAGGTGTCATTTTGAAGAATACCTCACGTTTGTAGCATCCCTATTTAGTTTTATGATTAATGACTATTTGTTACTCAGAAAGAGATTGTCAATATTTGCTAAATTTAAGTTAAGAAAAATCCTAGTTGTGGAATGATTGTGAAACCGGGGCCAGGGTATTTGTTTTGTAGAAATGTCTGGATGTCTCTAAAACTCTCGCGTGACTAATTCAGTACCATATTTGATTAAATGAAATTTTAAAATTAAACGAAATTTTATATTGAAATATGATTCCAATTCATGAAATCATATATGGTACTGAGGTAGTTACGTGCCCGACCCACCCTCCCATTGGGCTATACACTGATGATAATCCAGACATTTCGACTCTAAATACTGATGGGAAACTTGCTGACGTCATCTCACGTAACTACCTCAATACCATATATGATTTCATGAAATTGAAATTATACTTCAATATAAAATTTCGTATAATTTTAAAATTTTGGCAGCATATGACAAGTTGTAGCATTCAACCGTTGAACATGATGTGGAGGTGTTACTGAAACTAGATTGATGGCGCCTAAACATCTAAAATTTCGACTTGTTCTGATTGCATCCTCCATGAAAATTTTGATTTTGATTAAAAAGCCTAGAAATATCTAAAAAAATATTTCAACATAAAAAAATTGATGAAAGAATTGGCCAACTGGTTTAACTGAAAAAAAGGAAGAAAGAAAGATAACTCTTAAAGACTCACGGTCTTTATATGTCACCTTTGCTTATATATTTTTTATGAATGAAAAACGGGAAAAAAATTGAATGAAATGAAAGCAAATATTTATTATTTTGTTACATTGTAAGTTCAACATTAAAACTTGTATTTATAAAACTTATGTAGAAGTATACTTAACGTATATTACGTATACTGGAATATAATGAATATTACGTCCTATGGTATGATATATCCCGTGATAGCTCAGTTGGTAGAGCGGAGGACTGTAGTGGTATCAACTTGCTAGTAATCCTTAGGTCGGTGGTTCAAATCCGCCTCGCGGGAATTTTTTTTCTTTTAATTCTTCACATATACGTACTTTTAGCGTCATACAACCCATGAAACTAATTAAAACATTTTCTTTACATTTATTATTTTAAAACAATTGTCCTGAATTCTTCAAGTGTCACACACATTGTATTGCATCAATGTTTCCTTATGAGATTTATCAAAAATAAATAAATAAATAAATTAATTAAATAAATAAACAAATAAATAAAAACCTGACAGAAAACAATGTATTCCAAACACTTAAAAAGAGGGTGGGATAATAAAACAAAAAATTACAATTTTTTTATCTGACAAAATTTAGGTTGGAAATATAAATTGTTATATTCAACTACAACATTCGGAGTGAAATTATAAAATAATTTCTTATTTTTTCATGATGTCAAAACACATTTTAATCTGTACTTACAGCAAGACCTATTACAATGACCTTAAGCATACCATGAAAGACCTGTTACAAAAGACCTTCCATGTACCATACTTTAGTACTCAAGGACTGGGATAATTAAAATGGTATTCACCCCAGTGAAGATTCTTCCCTTTATATTGTGGTGGTCAGTTCTGGGATAATGGGGGAAACTACAGTCCTGAGAAAACCACCAACCTTTAGCAAGCAAGATGACAAACTTTCACATACTAGGGTGTATAGAATGGGATTTGAACCTAGACTATGTGAGGTACTGTGTGTTTTAAGTGCACTTTAACCACTCGACCACCAAGTGTTTACAGCCTCTCAGCCACAGGCGCTTGTTTCGATATTTAAAAAAAAAATAAAATCCCTTGACCCTAACATAGTCTTATGTTAGGGTCAAGGGATTTTATTCTCAGCTAATAAACCTCCTCTTTATAGAGTAAATCTGCTTATCCAAATCAAAGTGTCTTGATGATCTTAATTTACTGGTTCATATCTAATACTGTAAACATGTTTGGTCTAGGTTGCTATAGAAACTGTTTATAAATCAAGATATCCTGTTGTAACTTTATTACCTTTCACTTGAAATCTGTCTGATTTGGACTCACCTTAAAATATTTCTGCCTTTTGATTATGAACTCCTTAGTTTACTCTGTGACTAAAACTGTTTAAAAATATTTTTTCAGGTACAAAATTTTCAGACCCTACAGGGGTAAAATATGTTCAACATTGCCTCACCATGTTTTGTTAAGTTTTGTTTTTTATACAAGGTTCAGCTTTAAATTCTACATCAAATTTTCAGATTCTACAGAGGTAAAACGTGTTCAACATGGCCTCATGAGGTTTTTTGAGTTTTCTTATACACATTTTTCAGCATAAAATTCTACATCCATTCAGCATGCCTTACCATTGTCTGTGATTTGTTGTTTACATATTTTTTCAGCTACAAAATATATATTCCAATTATCAACCATTTAAACACAAGTTCAACATGGACTTACTGTGAGTTATTGCTTAGCAACCTTGGTATTCTTCAGTTATTTGCTGTTGGAAACTTCAAATAAATTAAAACAGAAACAAGGTACCTGAATATATTTTTTTATTCAATTGAACAGTTCACAAATACAGTACTATACATATATGACACACACAGCCTGGAGCTCAATTAGAAAAAAAAATCAATTACAAATTGATGTATAATTTGTATGTCGACAAGAAAAATTAAAACTGAAGTTCAAGGACACTCCAGGTCATACAAATGTTTGAAATTTTGTTGCTAGGAAACAGAGGAAGTAGAAACCACAGGAAAAAAACACAGAACTACCAACTCTTGTGACTTGAGAAAAAACATCTTTGGCACATAAATGTCAAAGTTAATAGCCATAATTGTGTGAAAATACCCTTGCAAACATAAGAGATTTATCACTCATTTAAATAAATAAAATTCTAATACTAAATCCTTTCTATATCAACTAGACTACAGGCCAAAACAGCATTTTGAACTTTGTTAGACAACATTTTAACTAGCTAAATTAAGTACAACTGCTAATTTAAATATTCATTAGTTAATATATATTATAGTACTTTTAACATCATGAAAGACTTTTGTTTTATTTGGTTTTTAAATACAACAGTAATTATTTACAATGTTAAAACTCTATATCCTTGCTACAAGCTATTTTTACAAGTACTGTCTAGAACAGATTAGTCTATTTTTGTCATACAGATTTCATTTCGGACAAACCAATTTTTTTCTTTGACTTTGCAATTTGCAAATAAATCACAAGATTTTTTTTGTCATCAACTCTTGAATGAAAGCAAGCAAAAGTTACCAACATCAAATATTATTTAAAAAATTTCTTATCCCTGATAAAGTTAACAAGTAGCAGCAACATAAGTAAGGAAACAACATCGATATGTAAATACAGAACTTTTGTGTTAGGATGCCAGAATGAAATACAGTTTTGCCAATACGTTCACTTTTTAAATTTAATCATCACAAGTTCATGTATGACAGTTAGGTTTTAGTTTTTTATGGTTATAGCTCTATTTTTAAATCTGATTTCAGCGTTAAAATTCAAAATTTTTACAAATATAATTTGGATGGACAGAACAAACTCTTTTCTAATTCTATAAAGGACAAATAAAACAAGACAATGTTAATAAATTATTGTCTATTCTAAGTTCTTTGTATGGCATAAATATCAAATTGATGACAAGGGAAAAAAAAAAACATTTAAGCACCAACTTTCGACACACATATATTATATATATATATAAGTTATATATACATGTGTATGTATGTTACTATATATAGGACACAAACTTTGTTCTATCTACCCAGCAATGTCATGTGATCACTTCTATTTTAAGTCATTGTCTTAGGCTTGATGTCATCAAGAAAGGAAGAAACGAAAAAGTAAACTTTTAAAGCATTTTTTTTGTTGTTGTTTTTTTTTAGTATATGGCAACATTTTTTGTAGATTCGTAACCTGATATGAATTTTTACCTATATCTTGTTAGCATACTCAATGTATCAAAAACACAGAATTCGTCACAAAAAACTGAGAAAAACAGAAGTTATGGGTATAGTTGTAGTTGTTCATTTCTAAGGGGAGATAACTACTTCAAAATGTTGATAAAAAAACTGAAAATAGAAAGATCAGTGACAAGTGCTATTTTCTATTAAACAAGAATTATATATGACACAGAACCTCATTAAAAAAGTTACGTTATATATTTATAGGGATGATACACACCATAGGACTGACTGTGCACCATTGTATTAATAGTAGTTTGAAAAAAATTGCTACCTAATAGGTTTGTACATGGCTCATAATTTATGAAAATATCAGAAACATTTCCCTGAGTTTATATCAATGATGATAAATAATCGTTTATAGAGAAAAAAAAAACATGTCAACCATGCATATATATGTATGTGTGTGTGTGCAAACATTTACGTTATACAATTTTCCCCATCAAAATCCATCTGTGAAAACGTGATAGTTACTAAACACTAAATTTAAAAGAAAGTTATAAATTCTTAGTAGCCATCTTTTGGATATTGTAGTTACTGTTAAGTATGTCATAACAAACATCTGACCAATGCAGAAACTTGATTTATATATCGCCACTGGATTAAAAAGCAATTTAAACTTCTGACCCTCATGCTCCCTGAGATTCCCTTTAATTTAAATCTTTTGTGTCTATTCAACCTGTCATAGAAAGGTACAGACAATCTGTTTTGGACAGCTTTATAACCACACTTTCCAACTTCGGTGACCATGCTTGCAATGAAAATGTAGCGTTTAATAATAAGTTTGTTTCCAGCTTTACCACTTATGGATTTTAATGTGAAAAATTAAAAAGTCATTTTAACGCTGAAATCAGAACAACATTAGTTAATTTGTAAAAGGTAATGAGTTTCTAACAAAGTTCAAAATGTCCATTTTTAACACTTATGAAATACAACGGCTTTTATATGGAAAAACAGGAATGTGTTGAAAAACAGAAAAAAAGTTTTTACAAAAACTCTTATTAGCATTATTCTTCCACTTGGTTTGAACTTAAGCCGTTTTTTATATAACCACGTTGATTGACCTGCCGTGAAAAAGGAAAGGTTATCTATATCATAAACTATATAAGGGGTCAATAACTCAACCAGAATTTTCAACTCCACTGACAAAAAGGGAGGTAAATCTGTTCAACAACTTAAGTAGATTTGCCAGATTTAAATACACATTTGATTACGATGTTTACTCTTAAATTGATTTGACCTCTTCAGCAAATTGTTGAAATTGAAAATGATTTCCAAAGAAAGAAAAAGAGATACCATTATTTTGGTATTGGAAATTTTTAAGATTTTATTTGTCTATTTTAAATGTTTTAGGAACATTCGATTCCATTTCACCAAGCAAAGTATCAAATAATAATAAGCATCCATGTTTGTTTTATATTTTGAAAATATTCTGATTTTCTTTTGATTACAAATAATGTCATATTTTGATCACCATAAAACACTTGTTTTGATTGGTTGATTGAAACCTGGCTGACCTATTGACCCTGTAACTAGAGAAACTAATCTAAAATAATAGGGATATTTAAATACAACCCTATATACATAATAATAACAGATCAACATAGCGTAAAAGTTTATAACGTCCAAAGTTTTTTTAAAAAATAAGCGTTTAAAAATAATAAAAGATGATGCAACAACATTGAACAAAGTGTAAAATAAACAGCACAAATTTCCGAGATTTGTGTGTTTTGAGACATAATTGGACCCTGATTTTTCTTCTCTCCTATCTCACACTACAACTCCATAATTCAGAATAAATAGCACTACGGTGCTTAAGTTCTGCTTTTCAGTTTGGTCACATTTATGAACACGTTAAAAATGATTTTAACACCCTATTTACATTCTTTAAGATATTAAGTTATGCATCATAAAAATATATCTTTAAAAGACAACTTGCAAACAACCTCTTTCATTTTGCCAAATTTTATTTGAATTCTTTGAATCACTATATGTAAAGACCATAGATACACCTTTTTTTTTTTTCTTTAGAATTTGTATTTTCATTTGAATTTTAGAAAAAAAATATATTTGACATACCTTGGTAAAATTACCATTAGCAATTTCTGATTTCAAATTTTGTTGATTTTGTAAAAAAAATATGGTCAAGTTTCAAACAACCAAGCATGATATCTCCGGCCAATTACGACATAACTTAATATCTTAATTTACATATAGAAAAGCAAACAAACCACAATTAAAAATAGCAATACCCTGCCCATGTGAAACCAACATCTACTGCTAAAATGTGTAGTACAAGTGTAAGACTATATATAATGCTAAAAATACACATATGTTAATGAGACTAAAAAACGTCACTTCATGAGGTGCGTATAGAAAAACCAACGTAACAATTAAACTGTACAAACGTATAGACGCCCATATGTTTAAAATGTATGCGTATATATATATATTTATATTTTATAGATATTTATATATTTATATATATTTATGTGTATATGTATATAGATAAAACAACAATGAGGTCAGAGGTCATCAACCATTGGTAAAATGTCAATAGCTGTTTCCCTTCCTCCATTTTTTTTTTTATTTCTTAAAAATTGCGTATTTCTTAAGACTTTTTTAGCACATAAAAACTTGATGATGACCACAATAAAATGTATATTTTTACAATATATAATCACATTGTCAAGAATCAATCAAGAAATCTTTGATTTGGGTTTTCTATAGTACAAAATATAACATTTAAAATCTTTCTTCCCTTTATCCTTTTTCGCAAATACCATTTATAAAGGATATCAGACCTACTGCTTTATATTTGAGCCAGGATTTGTATGATAACTATAATTTATAAAACTATCAAACGAAACGATGTATTTGTTACACTAACTGTCAGCAATGACCGATTCATCATGCCATATTCGCTTTCAGATTCAAAAGGTATGAATTTTCATAAATAATTTATTTTTATTTTTTACATTTTACAAATATTTTCAAAATTTACCAGTTCTACCAAATTCAAAAACATTTCAATAAAATTACAAAACTGATTTAATTATAACTTAAGTGGATTAAAAATTTTAATTTTAAATGTAACAAAACATCTTTAACATTAAGAAACTGGCTATAAAAAGAAGAAGTTCACTTTTTATTGACTTTATCATCACAGGCTTGTCCAATTTTACAATGCAGAGTACATCTGCACTTGAAACAAGTATGTCATACTGTCAGCACAAATGAATTTAAAATGGTCAGATTTTAAAATGTCACACCTTTAACACAGAATTAAATAATAGCTAAAAAATTTACAAGGGATCTAAACTGGTTATATGGAGCTTATATCAAAATCTACGTCTAAATTTAAAAAAAAAAAAAACAACAACTTTCACAACCAAAAAACTTCCACAACATTTTAACCTCTCATAATTTAGTGAGAAATGAAATAAATAAATAGTCTAAAACATTTACAAAGATCCTAAAATCAAAGATTTCCTATAAATTCTTGACGTCATATGTAACAACAATTGGCCATTAATTTATAAATTCACTAAAAACTACGATCAACCATCAACAATTATTTATATCTTATATATCTTAGGTCTCGCTCGAGGTTTTTAAAATGCAGCATTGTTTGTAAAGTGATACCTGATAAAAAGAGAAAACCCAGGTCTCCAGTAGAGACAAAAATTAGTCCTTTTTTAAAAGACCAAGATGAAACAACCTATAAAAACTATAATTTTAAAAATTTGTCAGCATTTTTCAAGTTTTGCTATTTTTCAGCTTAATTGTATCATGACTTTTATAATTTCCAGCATTACTGTCAGGTTACAGTGACCTAAAAAAATTTACAGCTTTATAGTGACGGTCACAGTGACCTACATATTTTCAACATCTTACTGTTACCTATCAAGTACGACAGCACTGTAATCAGACTTTGTTACACATGTATAGATAAAACCCATTTTAAATTGCATGTACAATAAATTAAACCTATATTTAGTTGCATCTTACTTGAAATTTGAATGAAGTAGATAAATATTTCTAATTTAATATGCTAATCTTCAGTAAGAAAAATAAGTCCACCAAATATTGGTTTGTTATTATTTCTACCAAATTAACGAAATTTAATCAATAAGGACCTACCTCTACTGGAGACCTTTATTATTTAAACAAATGCTTCCCAGTACAGTAACAACAATATATCACAATTGTTCAACTGAAACACAAACTGGAAAACAAGTGCTTTTTTAACATTTATGCCATGGTCACATGATAACCATGTGACCCAATATGAACAACCTATACTTATAATATGAATAATACCATTAAAATGTATCAAACCAATATATATATTATATACAAATATGTTACAAAAAAGGGGGAATAACTGCAATAGAAGTGTGTTTGTATGTAAATATTCAACATGTATTTTAATAAAACCAACACAATAACATTATGATGTAAATTTTAAATCTATTTTAATTTTTTCCTATGCAGAGATAAGTGGGTAATCCAATTGGTTCCAATTCGTTAGAAATTAGATGTATATTTATTACTTGTAAAATTCATGTAATTTTTTTTTTAATAGTTGGAGTTAATTTATATTTTTTTTGTCTTAATTATACTGTCAGTAGCCAGGATATCTAATCCCAAGATTTCCATAATAGAAATATTGTATTAGGATTATAAGACTTTCAAAAAGTTCTGTTTTTCCTTTATATATATATATATATATATATATAATACCACCCTGGCATTAAAAAAAAAAATAATTTACAAATGTAGGTTCTTGTGTTACATAACTGAGATTTAATTCAAAATTATTGTTTGGATGTTTGTGGCAACTGAACAGTTATTTTTTGGAACATTCTGATTGGTTAAAAATATTCAGAAAGAAAAGTAACAGGACTAATGATTGGTTAAGAACACATATTAACCGGGACCAATAAGGTTAGCAGTTATCACTGGTTGTAACTATAGTAATAAATATTAAAACATGGCATCACAGCTCTATGTATTTATTGCTTTTTAATACAATCAACAGTTTTTTATTCCCTCAAAGTTATCAACAGCCAATGAATTTAAAAGAAATAACATTGTCATTACATAGAACATGCTCATAAATTTATAAATATCATGTAATTGTGACACTATTTAAAAAAAAAAATATCTAATGAAATTTCAAGAAATGGAAAACGAATTATTTCATTAATGAAAATCCTGATGACACCATTTTTTAAAATCTAAAATTAAGTACTCAGAATAAAATATTCAATAAGTTACCATCTGATGTAAATGGAATATTCACCAAATTACGATTTATTGTAAAAATTTAAAATTAACAAAATTTCTTATAATAATTCAATGCTTAAAATTCAGTTGAAAGTATAAAACTGCATTCTCATCAAAATATATCAAAATATATACTAAAAAGTATAAACTTCTGTTTCAACAAATTAAAAAAAAATTAATCAAATCTTTTAAAAGGCGAATAATCTTAGTACATAGTATTCATATGTTAAAACTGAATAATAATACAGTAATTTATAAAATCAGTCTTGTTAATCTTGCATGAATTTCCAGATAAAATGGCCTAAATGTTTTTTTTTTACAAAATTCTGATGTTTTCCACACACACATAAAATCAATTAAAGAGGGCATGTATATATACATGTATATAGATATTCATAAATGCGCAAATTTAAAAAACAAAAATATTTTATCGGAAAAAAACCGATGTAAATAAAACAATGCAAAAATTATCAAACAAAAAAAATAAAAGTATTTAAAAACAACAAAATTGACACAAAGTAATATATACAAGCGTTATAAAGTTGTCTAAGTTTGGATACTGCCTCGTAACATAAATCGTACACATAGCAGGTAATAACGCAAAATAGAATTTGACTTCGCTTTGTAAGTAGAAATGATGCAATGACGAAAAATGACAAATAAAGTGATTAAAAAAAAAAAGTTTTTAAAAGTATATTCATAGCTAAAAATGAAAATTGTATAATATATATATGCATTTATGGCATTTAATGAAAATAATAAAATATAACAGAAAAAAAAACTTGAAATAAAAGAAAAATCGTTAAATATAAATCAACTCTCTTCAACGAGACCACACCCATGGCCCAAACTTTCAGTTTATTTATGAAAACACTAGACAGTAAAAATACGAACAATTACTGCCAGTATAACACCAGTATCAATCATTAAGTAGTCTGCAGCGCTTCAACAGCATAACGTAAGAATTTTCTTTTTTTAAGCATCAGAGATATCCATTAGCTGAACTGTAATAGATAAAAATATTTTTGTGCATCATTTTATGAATTTACGATAGCTCAAAATATGCCTATAATTTTACAACAACTGAATGAATTTGACAGAGTACAACTTTGTACATGACCAAAGTTTCTGAAGCACTTACTTTCTACTCTCTTTACAATGTAGAACCTTTCTTAACCTAGTTGCAAACTGAAAAATTATGTTAGGATATTAGTGGAGCAACGTAATACAGTTTCACACTCCCAGTCAAGACTCTTTCACATACATTAAAGTAGTCAGTTTAGGGCAGGTTGAGGATGCTGAAGTGCCTGAGAAAAATTTCAGTTTCTCATCGTCATTATTTATATTGTTTAAACACAAAATTGCAATTTTTTTCTTCATTTTATTATCCACAAAAGTTATAGCTACTACTCCCCCCCCCCCTTCCAAAAAAAAAAAAAAAAAAAAAAAAAAAAAAAACAAACAAAAAAAAACAATAACAACTTAAGTGAGTGTACCTACCCATTAACTAAGTCTAGGAAGTGAATATTTTCAATGGTATCCATTCTGAAAACTTGTGGCAATCAGCTGATGACCCTGAAAAAAAAAAATTCAGATGTTTGAATTTAGTTATTCTCGATATCAAGTCAAGTCAATGTTCAACCCACAGTTTATTCATTTAGCTTGTAACAAGAGGCCCAAAAGGGCCTGTGGAGCTCAACTGACAAAAATGGTTCTTGTGCCTTCATTTATATAAACTCGGTACAAGGACTTAAGCTGACGTTAAATGCTAAATATAAAAGCTGTAGGCCTTACAGTTTCAGAGAAGAATATTTTGAAATTTGACTTCCCATATAAGTATATGTAGATATATGTGCCCCTTGGTGGGACCAAAAATGGACCGGGGGCCACCATTTGTATAAACCTGGTAAAGGGACTTGAGCTGATGTTAAATGCCAAATATGAAAGCATTATGCCTTACAGTTTCAGAGAAAAAAAATTTTAAATTTGATTTCCAATATATACATATGCAGATATATGGACCCCTGGGGTGGGGCCAAAAATGGACCGGGGGCCACCATTTGTACAAAATTGGTAAAGGGGCTCAAGCTGATATTAACTGCCAAATATGAAAGCTTAAGGCTTCATGGTTTTAGAGAAGAAGATTTTCAAAGTTGATATCTCACTATAAGCCATATATGCATATGCAGATATATGGACCTCTGGGGTGGGGCCGAAAATGGACCAAGGGCCACCATTTGTACAAACTTGGTAAAGGGGCCCAAGCTGATATTAAATGCCAAATATGAAAGCTTAAGGCTTCATGGTTTCAGAGAAGAAGATTTTCAAAGTTGATATCCCATTATAAGCCATATATGCATATGCAGATATATGGATCCCTTGGGTGGGGCCGAAAATGGACAGAGGGCCACCATTTGTACAAACTTGGTAAAGGGGCTCAAGCTGATATTAACTGCCAAATATGAAAGCTTAAGGCTTCATGGTTTCAGAGAAGAAGATTTTCAAAATTGATATCTCATTATAAGCCATATATGCATATGCAGATATATGGACCCCTGGGTGGGGCAGAAAATGGACCAAGGGCCACCATTTGTACAAACTTGGTAAAGGGCCTCAAGCTGATATTAAATGCCAAATATGAAAGCTTAAGGCTTCATGGTTTAAGAGAAGAAGATTTTCAAAGTTGATATTCCATTATAAGCCATATATGCATATGCAGATATATGGATCCCTTGGATGGGGCCAAAAATAGACTGGGGGCCACCATTTGTATAAACTTGGTAAAGGGGCTCAAGCTGATAATAACTGCCAAATATGAAAGCTTAAGGCTTCATGGTTTCAGAGAAGAAGATTTTCAAAGTTGATTTTCCAATATAAGCCATATATGCATATGCAGATATATGGACCCCTGGGGTGGGGCCAAAAATAGACCGGGGGCCACCATTTGTACAAACTTGGTAAAGGGGCTCAAGCTGATATTAACTGCCAAATATGAAAGTTTAAGGCTTCATGGTTTTAGAGAAGAAGATTTTCAAAGCTGATTTTCCATTATAAGCCATATATGCATATGCAGATATATGGACCCCTGGGGTGGGGCCAAAAATAGACCGGGGGCCACCATTTGTACAAACTTGGTAAAGGGGCGCAAGCTGATATTAACTGCCAAATATGAAAGCTTAAGGCTTCATGGTTTCAGAGAAGAAGATTTTCAAAGTTGATATCCCATTATAAGCCTTATTTTCACTTTTTACAAAGTATGACAGAAAAACGCTAAAAACGCGTAACCTAGTTTTTGACAGAATTTGACGAAATGTACAACCTACATGTTTAAGGGTGTCTAGAAGCTAAATATCACATCAGATTTTGAATATAACCTATGGTTTCAGAGAAGAAACTTATTTTAGGTTTTTTACATTCTAGGTCGCTGTGACCTACTTTTGGTTGCCATGGAAACCAATTGTACAAATTTTCATCTACTCCTTCTAGGGATCATTCATGCAAAGTTTTGCTAAAATTGGCCCAGTAGTTTCTGAGTTTTTGCTGTTAACGGACGCACGCACGCACGCACGCACGCGCGCATCATGCCATAAGCTCATCTGGCTTTAGCCAGTTGAGCTAAAAACAAAAGTTTAATATTTTTCACTGTATTTTAACACAAATGGAGAAAGATGATATTGAAAATAGTCTAGAAATAAATATGCAAATTCCTTTTTCAATATTTGTTAAGAGTTACCTCTCTTGCTTCAAAAATTTTTACTAAACAGACAATCTAATTAATTATATATAAATTTCAATATAAATATTCTAATAACGACAAAATTAAAATTAAAATGGAGAACTTACACTAACAGCAGCTAAATTGTGGCCAAATCCTGAGGGTTGTGGACTTGTGGCCTGTAGGTATCCGGTTATGTCGGGACTACTATATATATCAATAGGTCCGGGGCTGTTAGCTAGTGGTACTCTATGACTACTGTTTGGTGAGGTAGCAGGAACAATCTGTTGACCAAGGTTGTTTATCACAGCTGAAATGACAAAAACGTCAAAATTTTAAGAAATTACGAAAACAAGACTTAAGTCAGATTCTCCTAAGATGACCTCAGATGACCTTGATGCTCATCATATCGAGTTTCTCTCCATGTTTCTTCTAATCAGATGTTAGTGTTTCCAACAGGACATACCAAATGGTGATGTATACTCAAAACCTGATACAAAATGATAGTCCTGTAGCTGGATCAAACAGGAAACAGCCCTTCAGATCTGATCACAGTTTGAACAAAAACCCATCCTACATTCCTTTGCCTTTATTTATGGTCCATTCATGTATACCAGTAGTTCATGATCTTAACACATTAACACTGTGAAGGTCTTCCTTGTGATAAGTTGGTTTTGTTATTTGTCAGACAAGAAAAATAAACAAGAGGCCCATGGGCCTTAATGCTCACCTGAGGATATGGCCAACCTGAGTATATATCTCATAACAGAATGATTACCATATCAATTCTTA
Source organism: Tegillarca granosa (assembly GCA_029721355.1). NCBI lineage: Eukaryota > Metazoa > Mollusca > Bivalvia > Arcoida > Arcidae > Tegillarca > Tegillarca granosa. The sequence continues at coordinate 18,492,628 of CM056607.1, forward strand.
CAATATTCTAATATACATGCCAATACAAAAAGTTAATAGTTTCCAAGATAATTAACAATTTCAGTCTTTTTATGCACCTATGACCTTGACCTTTGAATGTATGACCTTGAGCCATATATCAAATGTTCGTCATGTCAATACCTACAATATTCTAAAATACATGTCTATACAAAAAGTTTATAGTTTTCAAGCTAATGCACAATTTTAGTTTTCATTGGCAGAAAAATAACATTTCAGGGGCAACAACTCCTACATGTATTATCATACAGTTACGAAACTTTGTACCTCTTTACATTTTGTCATGCTGAACATTTTAACAATGTTTTGATATTATATATCTCTTAAAATTTTGAAGAAAATAGCCTAAAACTGCACAAATTACAAACTAGGTCACGACCTTGAACTTTGACCTTGACCCCATTTTGAAGGTTATTTCAAGAAAAAGTCAAAACTGAAAATCCCATGTCAATATCTATTCATATAGTCAAGTTATAACAATTTGAAGCTATTTTACGAAATTTTTAAAATTAAACGCAAAAACGCGTAACCTAATTTTTTACCAAATTTCACGAAATGAACAATTTATAAGCTTAAGACCCTAGAGAAGCCAAATATCACATCAGATTTTTTCTACCATCTTCGCTTTCGGAGAAGAAGATTTTTTAAGTTTTTTTGAACCATAGGTCACCTTGACCTAGTTTTGGGAGCTAGGACAACGTCATGAACAAATCTGAATTGCACTGGCCCATATATGCATCTGACCAAGTTTCATTGATATCCACCTTGTAGTTTCAGAAAAGTCGAAAATGTAAAAGTTTACGCCGCGGACGACGACGACGACGACGACGACGACGACAGACAAATTTTGATCAGAAAAGCTCACTTGAGCCTTCGGCTCAGGTGAGCTAAAAACACTTCAAAAGACCTTTGTACGGTTTTCTTTCCCTGTTCTTCTAATGTTGATGTAATTTTCCAATTGGTTATTGGCTACTTGTAATTTGGATTATATTTGCAATAGCAATGGTAAAAATGAATTCCTCAGTCAGTAGTTAATTCTTGTATATATGTTTATCTCCTCTGAATCTAAACATCACTGCACAGTGGCATGACACTAAAATATGCCCACCGCCATGAATTTTTTTACATACGCTAGGGATTGGCAGTAAAACAATGTGAAAGAAGCTGGAATTATAACAAGGGCAAAGCAGTGGGATCTACGTAATAAAAGCATATCGGATGATCCTTAAATGAGTGCATATGTACCTGCATACATGAATTTTGGACAGTAGTGCAAAAATGCTAATGGGGCTTTAAAAATAAACTCACTCAATAACTTAGTGACAGTAGTGCATATATTTTTTATATCAATTTCTGCAGTTCTAGTCTTGTGAAGTACATCTTTATAAGTTGCAAATTTTATTCAAGCATGATATACAATGCAGTAGAGGAAAAGTTAATGTAAAATGTCACAAGTACATTCAAAGACTGAAATGTCAGCAACATTAAATCATTTACTAACTCTAGCACATGTTGCTTCAGATTTAGTTTTTTTTTACTCGCAACCTAGTAAACAAGATAGTTCAGTATTTGACATGTTGCTTCAGATTTAGTTTTTTTTACTCACGACTTAGTAAACAAGATAGTTCAGTATTTGACATGTTGCTTCAGATTTAGTTTTTTTTACTCACGACTTAGTAAACAAGATAGTTCAGTATTTGACATGTTGCTTCAGATTTAGTTTTTTTTACTCACGACTTAGTAAACAAGATAGTTCAGTATTTGACATGTTGCTTCAGATTTAGTTTTTTTTTACTCGCGACCTAGTAAACAAGATAGTTCAGTATTTGACATGTTGCTTCAGATTTAGTTTTTTTTACTCACGACTTAGTAAACAAGATAGTTCAGTATTTGACATGTTGCTTCAGATTTAGTTTTTTTTACTCACGACCTAGTAAACAAGATAGTTCAGTATTTGACATGTTGCTTCAGATTTAGTTTTTTTACTCGAGACCTAGTAAACAAGATAGTTCAGTATTTGACATGTTGCTTCAGATTTAGTTTTTTTTACTCGCGACCTAGTAAACAAGATAGTTCAGTATTTGACATGTTGCTTCAGATTTAGTTTTTTTTTTACTCACGACCTAGTAAACAAGATAGTTCAGTATTTGACATGTTGCTTCAGATTTAGTTTTTTTTACTCGCGACCTAGTAAACAAGATAGTTCAGTATTTGACATGTTGCTTCAGATTTAGTTTTTTTTACTCGCGACCTAGTAAACAAGATAGTTCAGTATTTGAGTTCCGGTTTTAGGAGAAGACTAACTTCAAAACCAATGTATGAAAAATAATTTAGAAAGTGGTTGAAATCTTTAGTTTTTTTTCCCCTTTCATTAAAAATTATACAATTCATAGTGTATGTTGACAGTTGAATATATTTTATCTAGCAAAGGAATAAACCTAGAATTCATAGTCTACTTTTGTCAAATGTTTGGTTAAAATCTTGTTATCAGCACAGTTGAATAACCTGTTTACTATACACAATTTTAACACTTTTCAATATGCAGTCTGGAATTTATATATTGATTTATCTCCCTTGAAAGAGGATTTACGACACTACAAATCACTGTATAAAGACCACTCAAGTGCTTCCCCAATCAGATCTACCATATAAATTTTATACAAGTATTTCCAATAAATTACCCCTGTCATAATGAATTACTGTATTGAGGGAGGTCAAGAGGTCATCTTCAGAAAATGAAGTAGTGCAGGCTAAAAAATTTCCATAACTCTACTTCACAATGCTCACAGATCCTTACAATATTTTATGATACTCGATTTTGAAAAGTGCTTGTATTGCTGTTTAAACATTCATTGTATCCAGTAAGAAATTATGCATGAATCTGTGATTGAATTAAGAATATATCATTGCACACACACACACACACACACACACACACACACACACACACACACACCTGCTTATCTGAAATTGATTCCACAGCATAAAAGGTGAATTTGTCTTATATGATGCTATTAACAGTAGCTCTATACTTTGCTTTATGACCAAACTGCTGCTAAATTTCATACAACAGTATTGATTAAAGAACTTAATGTAATTCTTGTCTGAACTTAAAATATTTGTATCATTAATTCACTTAAAGTATCAAAGTGACATCGCTTAATAGAAAAACTTTTTCTCTACTAGAGATTTAAAACAACAATTACCCTCCCTTGCCAAGTCTGACATTGACATGTATTAAGTCTCGTACTTAAATCTCCATGGTTTATAAACTTAGATACATCATATACTTTGTCTCCTTAAAGCTGCATCAGATACTTCTCAACAAATATATCATTACTTTAAAATTATTAAACCACCAAGAGAGATATTCTAATCTATACATTACTCTGGCAAAACTAGCTTTATAGAGGAAAGAAGTGGAGTTGAGAAATGTTGTTTTATGCCTCTATTCTGGTTTCCTCGATTATATTAAGGAAGTCAATCTAGGACGGTGGACAACAGTCTAAAATGGTGGACAACATCGTAGTGACTGAAGAAAATCACTTGAATTTAGAAAGTAAACAGACAAATTTCTCACACTTGGATCTGTCAGTGTGGTTTAAACCTAGGCAACGAGAGAAAATCTGATCAGTAAGCTGGCAGCTTTTACCACTTGGCTATCTAGGTCCTTTCAATCATAACCAATTAAATGAACATCTCCAATAAACCAGTTCTTTTGACTCAGAAATAATCCACTAGTAATCTGTTGCTACAGTTCAGCCACACTTAAAATGTAGTATGTTGCTATGGGTGAGAAACACATAGCAACCCGTTTCTAAGCATCAAAAACACTAGGATACCTGTTGCTATGGCTTTTTAACAAAGAAACCTCCAGTTTATACTTAGCAGCAATGATTTTAAGTTTTATCTATTTTTTCTAAACTTTTTACACATACAGAATTTTTATATCATAAAATGTCATTATAAGTTATTATTTGCAGATTTTTAATATGTTTTCTGTTTTTTCTCCCCCGATTTTGTATACCCAATTTGATTTTATACAGAGGTTGCAAGTCAATGTTATAATGTTGATCATTTGTACCTTTCTTGAGATTTTTTTTACATTTCAAACCCAAAAAATATTTTGATGAATTTTTCATTGATTTTATACTATTTTAACAATGCCTAAGAATAGTTCAAGTTTCATTCATCTGACAAACCAATAGCAGAATAAATCTTTAGATTACCCTTGGTACAACTTAAGTCTACCTACTGCTCATTTAAAACTTAAAGTCATTGTATGACATTTTTCCAAAATCTGATGTCATAACATAAATTTTACTGCATACATACATGATAAGCAATTATCCCATATTACTTCACAAGATTTGTAACAAACTAGTCAAATGACCAGACTAACAAAACCCTATTGGTTAAATTAGTCAAAAAGTAGAAAAAGAATAATGATAAAATATTTCTGTACCTTGTGTACGTTGGGCAGTAAGCAACTGTTCCCCTACTCTATGTAGGGGCGACGTACTGACAGGTAGAGGCGATGCTTCACTCCTCTGTATTCCTATACCACTTGCCAATTGACTAGCGGTAGCAGCACCAAGATCTGCGTAGATTGCCGTAGGGGACGCGTGTCGCTCGACGGGGTTGGGGGTGGTTGGTAGGTAGCCAGCAAAACCAGGAATACCTCCTAAACAAATGAAGAAAAGAGAAATGCTCTCTTAGTATCTTATACTCTTCTAAATAAAATTATTTACACAATCTTTCTTCAATTTTAGGGACGTAAAACAGGAGAAAGATCAATATTGCAAATAATTCAATTTTTTTCAACCACAGTATAAAAAATATGTTATTGATCATATTTGAGCTGGCTTCCCTGGTTTTGCACTTTGTCTAAAGCACTTGAACACGGCACACATAAATAGCATATTACATATATATGTATCTACTCATTCTATCTAGGCCAAATAATTTGTTAATAATCATTGTTAGCACTAAATATATATGAAACATCTACATTTAGTTTTAATTTTTGATTTCTTTTTCTTTTTTAAAAAAAAAAAAAAATTCAAATTCGGAAAAAAAATAATAAAAAACAGTCAATATGTTGCATTCAAATAAAATATCATACAAGTTAATAGATATGTTTCCAACCAAAACAGCATAGCAATTTTTTTTTTTAAATTTTGACAGCTAAATATTTTTTACTTTAAAAAAAAATTCTATTTTTTTTTTCAGTCTAAGAAATTTCATAATGGAACATGCAAATAAACTATATAAGCACTACAGAACTATTTACTAAGCGTTTTATATAGTGTGCTGTGTTTAACTAACTTCGACATGCAAACTTCAGCGGAGCCATGTTCATCATACATATAAATACAACATTTTTAAAATTTAAAAAAAAAATAATAATAAAATTACAAAACACATATAATGTCATTTACGTACTCTCAATGGGAAAATCTGACCATGAAATCAATAAGTATTAATCTATAGAAAGTCATTTAAAAGTAAATCCATTATCTATTATGAAGTAGTATAAATGAAATGGAAAATTCCCATTGAGAGGTTTACATAGGTAACCATGGCAACAAACAGGAAGTAAAATTGTAAACTCTGATGGAAATAAAAACTTTACAACATATGTATTTAATATCTGTGTAGAAAATATTATTTAAAAAGTTAAATCTGACAGAAAAAATTAAAATTTAAAACTATATTGACCATCAATAACAAATCCGTTACCATGGCAACCTTTCATTAATCAAAGCAAAAAAAGCTAACAGGAAAACTTTCTATGCATAGCAGTCTTTTAAGAGCAAACCACACAATATATCCAAGGCATCGTAATGATATTTTTTGATAGTTAAAAATGTGATCAAATCATACACAAGTAGTTAAACTTCTAATAATGAGAGATTGTATGCTGCCAAATTCACATCTAAATCATATATATATATATATATATAATATATCACAAATGAGAACCACAATGATACAACAATCAAAATCTAGAAAATGTCTAAAAACACACATATGTACATACTAGCTTTGTGTATTACTATAGATATACAAATTATATATATACATAGATATATAGAAAAAAAAATATACAAACAATATACAAGCTGGAAATCTAATATACATTCAATACCTCAAGATATTTTTGCCAGATTTATCATATTCAGACTTAGATATTTTTTTCTGTCTGCATTAATCAAAGTTTTGCTGAATTCTTATTTTAATCGAAATTTTTTTCAATCCAAAAACAAATACAACACATTCAAACTATATAAAAGTTAACTAAAACAGAAAATATTTAGAGTTCCCCTCATTTTGCCAAAATCCTGAAATTTATCTTAAACAACAACGAGAAGACCAATTTTAAAATTTTACAATTTTGGGATTATTTTTTAAAAAACAAAGATAGTACATTTAATTTCCAGCCATGCATATTACCTTAGCTAATGGCAAATGGTTAGTCAGGGTAATAATAATAATAATAATAAAATTTCACACACATGACAAAAAAAATTACAACAGCACCCAATTAATACAGAACACCATGGTGCAAGAGAGGTAATATAAAGGGGAAAAGCAGAAAAGCAACCTTTACGTGGTGGTGAAATATAAAACGTGGACACATGAGCAGTGGTGCTTACCCGCCGTCGTCCCTGTAACTGATCCAGGGAGACCTATTACACTCCGGCCAGCAGCACCACGTGCCCCTGCTGCACTGCGGGTAGCAGCAACAGCAGCACGAGCTGCGGCCGTCGCGGCGGCAGTGGTGGGACTAAATGTTGAACCAAGGCCTGTGTGTGACAAATAAATACATGTCAGATGGAGTTCGTGTTTTAATTAAGTATCCTAATTAATTAAATTATTTGCTAAAATTGTTTAAATTGATTGAACAACTGAAAATTATGGCATCATTCATTTTAAAATATTTATCATAAAGTTTTAAATTGCTATTTTATCCTTGTTTTCCCTATTTTTTCACTAAATAGTTAACTATTGAATAATTTTCTTTCAGGGAAAAAATTACAAAAAATATTAGAATGAATTCTGAATGTTTTTTTCTAACTCTATCTACATAAACTTCATTTCAAACAAAATTTGCCATCAAATCTATCACTTGGTTACAAATTGTAAATGTTTCTAAATCACAACTATAACAAAAGTTCTTTGACAATTTTTTATGCAAGTTTCAATTCGGATATTTGTTGCAATTTCCCCCTTGAAATAGAATCTCAACACTTTCATTTCTCATCTATCCTGAAAAGCGTAAACATGCATTTTGATTCAATTATGACCAAAACATCAATTGACAATTGTAACAAAATTTTTATTCCCATAAAATGACCATTCAAACCGTACAATAATCACAATCATATCAGGCATACTTTTTGTAACCATGGCAACGGTTCACAAAATTAGCCCAAAAAAATAATTCAATAATAAATTCATATAGACAACGGCTTGCAAAGAAAATGAACGAAAAAATATATAAATTAATTCTTAATAAATAAGTAATCCTACTACTGCTAGGCAGTTAAAAAATTTGCAGTTTTCACATAAAAAGTTAAATAATAATAACATTGGGTACACTAACTTATCCTAAAACTGACAATTTCCTTGTAATTTTGGAATCCTGATTTTCATAGAGGAGCCAGATAAAAAATATTGCCCAGGAACATATGTCTTTAAAACTGAATCCCTAGACAATTCTTTCTTCCAATAAATTTTGATGTCATTCAAATGATATTTTCTTTACACTGAATCTGCAAATGCAAGTCTTTAGTACTAAACATTTCAGCATGTTTGATGATCCAATCATTATAATTGTTAAATTTCTACAGCCAAAAAGCAATTTCTGACATTCCAAAATCACAATAAAACAGCAGTGTAAACAGGGAATTCACATACTAATAATTCAACACTTTTCTCCCTCATGACTTTATCACCCTCACATGACACAGCTAGAAATGTAAGGGAAGTAATAAAGATTATCTCAAGGTGAAAAAAGGGTTTAATTAGAGGACGAAATTGTGTAAATTCTTACTAAAAGCAACTATACATAGCTATATTCTAATATATGGACTTATATATGATATATGTATGAATATAATTAAGTTTAAAATATCACTATTGAATTCTCAAGCATGGCTAGTTCATCGCTAGATTTAATATTTGGGCAAACCCCAATATCTAGGTAAGTAAATTTTGATGAAAAATAAATAAATTAATAAATACATAAATAAATAAATTAGATGAAAACAAAGATTTAGCATTCAGTCGTCAATATAAGAATCAATTTTGATGAAATTAATGCATATTTTTTTTTATCTTATGAAAATTCAAAATAATTTTTTATTTGCTAAAATCAATTTTAGAAAGTTCTGTTTCATTAATAGTTCAAGACAGCTATAGGCAAACATCTTTTCTATTAATTAATTTGTTTTAAAAACTCTTGCAACCTGATAATCAACTTGGACAAATTCATTGGGATCTGCCCAAATTACAATGTGCCCTATCTTATCCAATCAAACTCATTGTTATAACAGATCTTTGATCTTAAATAAATGAAACAAAAAATTTACAAAAAAGAACCACCATAAACATGAATTAAAAGTTCATACAACAACACTTAAGTTCTATGATTTTTCTATATTAAATTTTTCAGAGAGAAAAGTACCATAATGGTGCTTTTCACCTCCATCAAAATTAAGTCCCACCCATTACAACTGCAATTTTAGGAAAATCTCTCAAAATAAGTGTTTGTTTGTTTTTATTTTTTTTTTTTTTTCAGGCATTTTTTTAATTCAGTAATATTAATTTGTAATATGGGATTTATATGCCTAACAATGTTCAGAATAAGCAAATCATTAATTTGCAAATCAAGCAGAACCATAAGGTCAAATTTGGTTTGACCTCTACATTTTTATTTCATTGGCTATTTATTTGGTCATGTGATCTTTAGAAATAACAAAATGAACATTTAACCACAGATTCCCAATGTAATATAACTTTACTCATCTTTTTGTGAATGTTGCTATTTCTGCCAGATGCAACTGCAGAATTCAGAGATTTGCATTTCAAAGACACAAATTTGAATCTTTTTAAAAACTTTTTAATAAAAAATTAATAAATTCTGTGTCCTAATTAAAACTCAAGTGACATCTGAATTTGTCGAGAAATATTTCATGACAAAAATAGCAAAATATTGTACCCACAAAACACCCAGAAATTCAACAGCAAAAATATTTTTTTCCTCAAAATTTCAACATGAACAAAACTGAATAATTTAAACCTTTCTACAAAATAAAATAACAATCTTCTTTAAAAACTATATAAGTGTGGACTGATCAATCAATTATTGCTTTGAATTAAAATTTTTATTTTTCTTAACAAATCAACAAACAGCTATTTACCCAGTTGTTACAAAACTACAAGACAAACTGCTCATTTAAAGATCAACATTTAAAAATTTGGAAAAATTAAAAAAAGACGAGAGCAAATGGAAATATAGGGTGGCTACTTTTTTAATTCAGGAAAAGCTATCAAGGTAACAGATTCTGTTTCATCTTGTGCAAAGTGGGACCCAAAAAAAAAAAAGGAAAACTAGACAGTAAACACTTCAGACCCACACACATGTAGTATGTCTTAAAAATGAAACAGTGCCACCCAATTACTGCATTATATTTATTATAAACAGCCACACAAACTCAGGAATCTATACATATGTCTGAGAAATACAGCTTCTGTTTAGCTGATTACCAAATATTCAGAATTTTCTATTTTGTCATTCATATCATTTTTTTTTTCATCTGGAACCATATGGTTTTTTCAAAATATTATGTAGATCTCTAAACAAGCAGCCTGCCTTTAAATCACTATCACATTTATTGCTGTTTTTTTACAAAATCTACATTCTCATTAATATCAAAAACCTAGTCCCCTGAGTGTATCGGAGAAACGCTTCATAATATCACTGTACAACAAATATTTGTGTTATGTAAAAAAGTGAGAACGGATCCAGGAAATTGTATGCAAAAAAGTTTTTCTAGAAATAGCTTTTAAATGAATGTTTTTTTCCTCAGCAAAGTTTTTAAAGGTTAAGAAAAAAATTTCCGATAAATCCCAAAATTAAACCTTATCATGAGATACCCAGTTTTTTAAAAATTGAGACCCACTGCCATTAATAAAAATGATTAAATATGACCACCTTTCGTTTATCTGGGATATTATCATACATATATATAGTTAGCTGCAATCATTGTTTATATGAAAGTCTTCAAAGGAATGAACAAGAGCACCACCATATCATAGTAATGGTTTTGTAAAAAATGATTCAATTTTTTTTTTTTTTTTTTTGGTTTTTTGTTTTTGTTTTTCTTGTTATATATACAACACAAATAAATAATAACAATTTGTTGCATGTTTCAGTTCCCAGTCAATTTTAAATGGTTGTCAAAATGTATTTTCCAATAAAAACACATGCATAGATTATTAACGAAAAAAAGACACGAAAAATAGAAAAATGTATATAAATATATATACACACATGGACACATTACAGTCATAATAAAAAAACACACCCACAAAAAAAATTATAAATATCAGTTTTTCTAAATTTTTATTTCCATTTATTTTTATTTTCCTTCTTGAAATTTTATGAAGATAATGCCCTCAAGTGTGAAATTTCAAAAATGACTGTAACATGCCCCCAATGACTTCATGACAAAATCACCATGACAACAATCTGTTATTAACATGACCTATCTACTGGGACGATGTAAAAGCTGACAATTTTGTCAGTTTATAAATTAAATTAATACTGATGAAATTAAACATAAATAACATTGTGAATTATTTAATTATATCTAAAACAAGTTACTCAAGTAAATTTTTATTCTGGCAAGATGGTACAATCTGTTCATATTAACAGTTGAGGATCACATTAAAGATCAAATGGCAAGTCAAACAGTTTGCTGACTTTGTAAATGTCCAGCAATAACAACAACAGATAGCTTTAACAAAGGGAGATAAGCCTTTTGTAAGGGGAGATAAGCAAAGCCTATCAAATCACATTGATTTTATTTTGTCTATCACCTTTTTTTTGTGTCTAAAAATATAAGCTTGAGGTAGAATGGTTCAATGTATTGTTTTAGTAACCTCCTGTTTTTTTCGTTTTTTTTTTTTAATTGTGCTTCTTTCGAGAGAAAATTAGGAATCTGGTCTGGAAAGGTTGGATAACAGTTAGTGGCTTCAGCTTCAAGTTAATATCAAAATTCATTAAGGACATTGGTAACAATAAATGACCCTGTTTTACCTTTGGTAGCAGTTATCTCCCTTAAACATGATTTCTCTATTTTTTCTTCATTTAATTAACAACAAATAAAATTTATTTTTAACCTTTGGTGGGATAATTCCTTGGAAATTTGATGAGTATTTTTATGAAACATTTTATTTTACATTTAAAAACAACTTTTTCATACAAATAATAATGTAAAACTTAACAATGTAATAGTATTTCTAATAGTATTATTATCTGTGAAGAGGTGTTTTTTAAATATTAATTTTCTCATTCTGTACATATTTACAAAAATTCCAAATCTTTTCAGTTTTAGTAAGCAAAAGTAAGTAAACATCTCAAAATAACAAAAAACTGTTTTAAATAAAAAGTTAAAACCTTTCTGCAATAAGCAAGACTATAATGATTCCATACATTCGAAAAAAGCGAAATTTCAAGTACTGAATATATTAAACGTTGTTCACTGGCATACTATGTGATTAATTCTGCATAATCTTTTTGAGGAACTGTATGGAAAACACGTCACAATTTCCAGGCATAACGGGAAAAAAAGTCTACTTATGTGGTATATTCCAGTCTCCTAGAGAAATTGCAATTCCACAGAAATGTTCAAAAGGATATCACATAATATGCTTGCAAACCCCATTGTTCGTTGTAAAAAATGTTATGCATTATGTTATAGCAAAAAGCCCTGGCAAGAAATGTGATTTCTTTTTAAAACTATTTAAACAGAAGTCCTTTCACTTTTGCTAATTCACTTGACTGTAAATGGAAAAATGACAACATATGTGCACTACAGCCAGTTATGCTGCCCTGTGCAAAAAAGATAAATAATTCAGGAGGCCCGGTGCATGTATGTGTACATGAACAATTTCATAAGGGGGCCTTAAGTAAATCCCTGTAAATGAACAGCCAAAAATAGTTAGGGTCAAGATCATATTGCCAGAATGTATAACCTGTGCAAAATACAACATATTACAATAAATTAAAAAATAATAATAATTGGAAAAAAAATAAGAACTTTCTAATTTAGATACAAACACATTTTCTATCAAAAAACTGAAACATGAAATAGCACCCAAGTTACAAAAATTCCTTAAACCAAATAAAAACATCTCAGCTTTTTTAAATAATGGTTTGAAACATCATATCACAAAACTTTCACCCACACAAAATCTTTATACTGTAGATCAGGTTTTTACACTTTTTTTTTTCAATTTGGCATAAGTTTATAATCATTACAAACAAAAATCAAAATTCAGTACAGAAAACTCGATTTGATTTTAAAATGAAGTCAATCACTACGTCAAAATTACTACCTATTTTCAAAATTTTATTTCGCAAATTATTGCAAATTTTCATCTGGGTAAGGACTTTTCAATTTATAATGAGATGTTACTGGCTTTAAGTAACAATGATAAACCACCTTTAGGACTCATGGTGGAGAGTATCAAAATTTTAAGATCTCAATCCATTAACCATTAAAATATTAGGAATTGGTTCACACTTTTAGTTTTTTGTTTTTTTTTTTCAAAATAAAATTGATGTAAATACCTGAACCTACAGTAAATATATTCAACATTATGGGGGTGTTAAGAGTGTAAAATGTTTTACAACCCAAACATGAACTATATATAATCATAAAATATCCATAAAATAAAAAATTAAAACAATGATGTATATAATATTATATTATATGTATATATATATAAATGTTTGTATGTAGAAATGAATGATTATAAAATTAAAAACAAAAAACACTCATAAAACGCGGGACACGGTTGTACAACACCACAAAATGTTTTCCTGTAGACAGTATGGCACGACGGAAAGGAAAATTTCATGTTTCTGATTTCAAACACTGTTTAATCTCCAAATCTCATTTACATTTTACATATATGAATCAAAGTACTGAAAGTGCTAAGTGCTTTCGAAACATACAAAAAGCTTTGATTAAGGACTTTCACATATTCCAGTACAGATGGCGTTTTGTAAAAACATTTATTGATATTAGGATGATCCATCCAGGAAAAAAGATAAGTCATGTGACTTGCATTACATTAAATAGATTAGAATATCATCCGTATTCAGTTAGAACAGATCTACAAATATTAAAATGAATTTCATTTCCTACGCTCCATTAACTCATTTTGAAATTAAAGGATTTTTTTTTAACTCAATTTAACTTGATATTTAAATAGCAGTACTGCCCTGTGACCAAAGCTTAAATCACAGCAATGCTCTGTCACCACAGCTAATATAAACCTAAGCAATTTCCCAGCAATTTTCTAAAAGCATTTGAATGCCAGAAAATGAAATTTTCCTTCGGAACATAAAATTGTAATTGGCACCGTATGCCAAATAAATGGCACATTTTCACCAGTAAATGTCAAACAATAAAACAAGATGTTCCATAAACAACATTATTTTCACAAATTTAATAAATACAATCAACAAATCATATTGTCATAAATTATAATAATCATATACCTCAGAAACTTGTAAATAATTATTTCAGTAGATTTTTGGATGTCAGTCATTGTGTTTGAGAAAATGCTAACAAATTAATGTAAATGATTATCCAATCTTTTTTCATTAAGCTGAAAACTTTAAATCAAAGAATAAAGTTACTAACTGTTGTGACGTGAACCTTAGTATTATCATTTTAAACTAAAATATTTCCTTTCTTTGTTTATTAATGAATTCTTTTTAAAAACTTTCTAGCCTACCTAAATGTTTACTTCTGGCATATGCATTCATCTCTTTTGATCCCAAAAATCTGTGCAGTTTTTCAAACAAGAATATCTCTTATATATATATATATATATATATATATATATATATATATATAAAATATTATGACAATATGATTGTGATGGGAATATGAGGTCTAAATGTCTTCAGACCAAGTAATTTTACTTACAAATAAATTATTTTAACATTATATGACATATATATATAACATTTATATATATATATTTATAGGTACACAAACTGTAAGACAAATACAATGCTGATTTCTTTAATTCAATGTCTCAAACTTGTTAAGCAAAATGTAGAAACCTGATATGTTTTATCTTATATCTCCATTTTAATATCTTGTTAAGTCTTTAAAACATTTCAATGTATGTCAAAACAAGTAACAGAGACAAGCTTCCATGTTGATTTCCTTGTCGTCAAGGAGGGACTTCTAATTCCTGATTGGCTGAAACTTGAAAGTTCAAAGTTCAGACAGATAGGAAAGATGAACAGTTTAGAATGGGTACCACTGCCCTAAGTCTAATATTTCCATACCTGGGTAGTAATAGCCTGCTGGGGCAATCGTCGGGAAACCACGCCCATATGGATATGTGGGTAATCCTGTTGGTAGAAAGCCTATAAATAGAAACAGGAAGTGCATTTAGAAAGTTATCAGGCAAAATATGATCTGTAAAATCATAAATGTATATATATACAATTCAATATCTATATTATCTAAAACAAAACTTTAAAATAAATTTGTATTATGTAATGCCTTTAAAAAACTTTCTAAACAAGCCTTAACTCTGGAACAATTTTCAATATCGATAATCATTTGAGACTGAAATGATCAATGATGATGTTTAACTAAAATGGTGATGCGATAAAATATGGAAAGGAGTGGTTGAAAACTTTGACATGCACAAGTATATGAATGTATGAATGTGACAAAATATTGTAGCAAACTTAAACAGGCTAATTTCATAGTGTCTTTACGAAGTTTTCAATGAAGTCTTAGCTATTTAAATATCTTCCTAAAAAGAGTGAATGATTTACCACAACATTCATTTTTTAAGTCATAACAAAGTTCATAATTAAATACAGTTAAACTTCACTTAAAGGCCATCTCGATGACAGGAACCCCAAGGAAAATCTAGCCTTACTTCTTCACCAATCACATTAAAGAAAGTCTGAGCTTATTTTAAAATATATCATTTGAACCTGCTTTAAACTAAGGGCACCTGTTCATAAAAGCTACTATTACGGATTCCATTTGGTAGCATTTATAAACAGATTGTGGTTTGTATACAAGTATTAACTATTTCTTGTTGGTTAAATGACTTCTATTAGAAACGGTCCCACATTCTCCATACCTACCATATGAAACAACCCAAACAAAATGAAATAGGTTTAATATAAAGATGAAGTTTACTATCAAGCACAAAAAGCTATGAATATATATATATGAAATACAACTGTATGACGCAAATATATCATACATTTAAGCATCAATGAAGAAATAGCAAACAGCATATAGGCATGATAATAAGCTAAATAATGAGATAGATAATGAGCACTGATAGAAATAATTCAAAAACATGCTTAATAAGTAAGTGACTTAAAGCATATAACAAAGATCAGCTAGATAAAATGTCAAAAAAAGAAATCAGCAAGAGAAAGAAAAAAAAAACAGGAATAATACAACAAAAATGAATATTAAGCCGACACTAAGCACAGAATACAAGACAGAATACAGGCTGACCCACATTGAGAAGTGACAAAGAACTAGAGAAAAATAGAAACACAAGAGTCCACACAGGTGTCCACTTTTCAAAGTGGTAGTTATGAAAAAGCAGATGTATTACCAAAAAGCCAAAAATGATTGTATTGCTAGTATCCTAATACTAAATGTAGATTGTAGCTCAAGCTTATAAGGCATACACACAAATAGTACTTTATTGAAAACACACAAACAACAATCACACATGGCTGTTACAATTTGTAACTTTTGAAAACAAGAACAGATACAGATACATTACAAATGATATATATATATATATAAAAGTACAAATGCAAGCTACACAAATAATGAAACACAGCAAAGCATAGCATAATTATAGATCATCATGTAATAAATTTGTCTGCTTAAATTCTTGTTTCACATGCAGTATTATAAAAATTTTATTCTCTTAGTTATTTTTTTTAAATTGAGAATTATTATCTCTCAGGCACCAGCCTTCACATTATACAAAGCAATTTGTAGTCAAATAAAGTCCTATAGATCATACCAAACATTATCAAACATTAAAGTTTTTTCATTTCGTCAACCAGACACCCTGGTTTCCAATACTTTTCCCTATCTCAATACAACTGAATCATTTTTGACTGGGGTATAAAAAAACAACTTATTATTCTATTCAAAAACCATTTAATTAAGCCATAGTTGCTGGGATATCCTGCACGTGGTAAACAGGACACCATTCTCTTTTGAAATCCTTACATATTACAGGGCTCCCTTCATTATCTTTCCTTTTAATTTGCATTAAAATGTATGTTTTGCATTTTTGTCTTATTTAAAATAAACATTCTGCAATATTATGTATCATCAAAGTTAGTTTTTTTTTTTTTTTTTTTTTTTTTTTTTTTTTTTTTTTTTTTTTTTTTTTTTTTAATATATAACCATTTGTAACTCGAAAACTTTCAACAAAACCGAATCCCTCTTGTTGCAAGCATGATCAATTCATACTTTTTTAAAAACTTTTTTTTCATGATATAATTCCATAGCCTAATCTATTTGATTTCATCAAAACTGAACTATGGGTATTTATAAATTACATGTGAAATAAATCTTTGTTTCCTATGCAATATGCTTTAATAAACAAGAAATTAAGAAATGCAGTGTTTTTTTTTTAACCACAGGACATTGTTTCAGTTCTGAATTGCCCGCAACGTTCGAGTCCATTTCTTTATAGGGAGTACTTGGAAGCACTTATGTCTATATGTCAAGTGATTGCTGGGAGACACTCACTTCTATATGCTGGGTGACTGCTGGGAGACACTCATTACTATATGCCAGGTAACTGCTGGGAGACACTCATTTCTATACGTGTAGTGTGCTGGGAGACACTTATTTCTATATGTGTAGTGTGCTGGGAGACACTTATTTCTATATGCTGGGTGACTGCTGGGAGACACTCATTACTATATGCCAGGTAACTGCTGGGAGACACTCATTTCTATACGTGTAGTGTGCTGGGAGACACTTATTTCTATATGTGTAGTGCGCTGGGAGACACTTATTTCTATATGCCAAGTGATTGCTGGGAGACACTCGTTTCTATATGCTGATCGACTGCTGGGAGACATTCATTTCTATATACCAAATAATTGCTGTGAGATACTCATTTCTATATGCGGAGTGTGCTGGGAGATACTTATTTCTATATGCCGAGTGATTGCTGGGAGACACTCGTTTCTATATGCTGAGTGATTGCTGGGAGATGTTCATTTCTGTATGCCAAGTAATTGCTGTGAGACACTCATTTCTATATGCTGAGTAATTGCTGAGAGACATTCATTCCTATTCGTTGAGTGATTGCTGGGAGATGCTCATTTCTATACGTGGTGTGCTGAGAGATGCTCATTTCTATATGTGGCATGCTGAGAAACACTCATTACTATAGCCGAGTGATTCCTGGGAGGCACTTATTTTTAAATGCCTTGCTGCAAGACACTCATTTTTATATGCAGAGTGAGTGCTTTGGGACACATTTCCATATGCTAAAGAAGTGCTTGGAGATGCTTATTTTATATGCTTTGTGAGTGCTTAAGGAAACTTTCTGTTTTTAAATCTTAAACAGATTTGATTGTGAACTTGTGAATTGTATTCAGTTTATTAAACAACATCTTTATATATCATTTTCTCTGCATGAAACTGCAAATTTGTTGTTAAGAATGTGAAATACACAAGGGCAATGTCCATAGAAAAACATTCACATTTGGTACGTGTTCATTCAATTCCATTTTAAAACAAAATTTTCTTTCAATTTTATATATTATTTTCTTCAAATTAACAAAATGGTCATTTTTACATGGTAACAATTCCATGGCAACGAATTCAAATAACACCAGTGTAAAAAACATCTGAAAACAAACCACCATCTGTCATCATGACTACCATGATGTTAGAACTCAATATCTCCATCATGCAGCTATGCAATAACACTACAATTTCAAAAACAATGGAAAAATAAAAATCAAAACAAATGCATCTACTGCTATGATAAGAACTACTATATAAGTTTTAACTAAGTGATTTTTAGCATTAATCATGCATGTCTATGTCAATTCCATCAGCTAGAGCTCAAAACAGTAGATGGCGTGGGTTTTCACAAATGGAGGTCATCATGGAGAAAAGGGAGGTAATAGAAACAAATCTCTTATCAATATTGCATTTTTTTTTTTTTTTTTTGGTAACCTAGCAACCATCTCTCAAACGATAGCTGAGAAAGCTGAATAAACCTTACATATTTAAAGCAATTCTGACAACACAATGGCAATATTGACAATAAAAAAATGTATTAAATGTTGAATACTTACATTAACTAAATGAAACGGGTTTGAATCAAAATTTACGATACTAGTTTTGAAGTGCAGGTTCAAAACATTTTCATGCATAGATTTTCACTGGTATGGAAACTATTCCCTTTTTATATTTAGTTCTACTATTCTACCTTTTTCTAAATACAGACATCTATTATTCAAGTTTTTTTTTCTTCTTCTCAATGCTTTGAAATTTTTCAATTAATATTATTAACCTTTAAGTTTTCATTCTAAAACTGAAGTTTATTGAATAAAATGGTTAAAAGCAAACAAAAGTTTGCATCAAAATTATGAAATATCTATCTAAAAAGCTAAGAAAATCCAATCTTCTAAACAATCAAACAGGAAATCACTCCATCTACACTAATTTCTAAAAAGAGCAAAGAATCAGATTTGAATTAATTATGTCTGTATTTAAAAGCTTTTAAAAAGGAAACGGTTGCCAAATCAGATGGGGAAGGGGGGAGCAGGAAAATATTGAATGAAAGGAATAAAAAAAAAAAAAAACATGAATGTTGATTAAAATTTTGAAAAAGGATCGGAATCCATACATGTTAGTAAAAGTCATATGACTTTTCAAAATTGTCTGCCTTGGTTGTGATTCAAAGTTCAAACCTTAATCGGGCAGAAAAGTAACTTACACAACTCTGGTACAACAAGATCTGTTGGCATATCCCACACAATCTCGCCATCTTCCGTCACTACGAAAGGATTAGAAAAAAAGGGAAACAAGTTTTAGTGGCAGCAGAAAAAAAGCACACACATTAGGCTAGGGGTCTCAACCAAGTGGGCGGGGGGCTATATAATACAATACCATGCCGTCTTTCTATCCCATTGGTGACGCAACCATGTTTACATTTTTTTCCCCATTTATAGTCATTTTTTTCTTATTTTAAAGTCACTTTATTCTTATTTTAAAACAATAGAAGATCTTTTATTTAAAAAAAAATTTGGCTAAAAATTATCTCTAAATTCACAAAATATAAGCATATTGACAGATTCAGGTTTTTGAATGCTAAAGCTCAAAAGTTCAGAATTTCAAGCACAATTTCAATTTCAAGCCACCATTCTGGCAAAAGGAGCTAGTTTGAGACCCCTATACTGCTGGTAAATATTTGTGCAGTCACATATTGTGAATTTTATGTTTGAAAACAAAAAAAAAAAATCTAACATATAAAAATTCGGAAATGAGATAGATAGACATTAAACAATTTACATCATCTATATTTGTCAAACAGCAAAAAATCTGTCCGTGTATAGTTCTATAACTGTTTATACAGAATGTACCACCAGCAAGTCGTGTAAAAATAAACACTGAAATAAGCAGGGTGACAGCACAGACTATTGCTCCAAAAAGATTAAAACCAGTTATTTCCCTTGCAGGGAGTTACCTCCCCTTGCACAGCTGACCTCTTGCCGTCATAGAAAGGTTATTTTTATTTTTTAAATTTGCATTCTTAAAAACAATTAAATAGTGAATTTTTGTGTTAATCAAAATCAGTTCACTAGCGCAGCTCTATAGTCAATTACTGGTACCACCACCAAAAGTAGAAAGATTATTGGCAACCATGCAGAAGGGGACAAAACCTCAATTATTCTACATAGGCAACTTATATACAATTCCTCAGTATTTTACCAAGTTGTAGTTCACCTTTAAATGTTTAAAAATTAGAAACAAAAAACCTCCAGTGCTACATTCATTATTCAAATAATTGATTTTTTTTTTTTTAAATATACTACAAAAATCTAAAAAAAAAAAAAAAAATATTGATTGAACTTTTTTTATGAATCCTTACAAGATTTTTTTTTTTTTTTATGGTATGAGTCCTTTTCTTCCAATTAAAAAAAAAATTTATTTATTTATTTTTTGGTATGACTAAATTTCTTTCTTTTTTTTAAAAAAAAAAAAAAAAAAAAAAAAAAAAAAACCTACCATGTTAAAATTTTTTCTAATATATTGAAATATATATTAAAAGTTTTTCTACATGTGCAAAAATAAATTACAAAACTATTGTGATTAGAAGATATGCAAACTGATGGTCAGTAAGTAGTGGGGGAATTAAACCTCAAAGAAATATTATAAAATGAAGATTGTCAAAAAAGGAGTTATTTCTCATTTACCTAGTGAAAAAAAAATCACAAAAATCAGGTAAATTATAAAAGTTTCAGGTGAGCACAACTGCAGACGTTAATGAGAGGAAACTGTATATAAATATACAATATACTACACACAATGGTGGCACTGTATAAATAACGACAACATCACTACTTCATATATATATAGATATATAGATAAAAAGGCTCACGTTGTCACATAGAAATAATTACAAACTTTGACTTAATAACGCTAAAAATATATAAATAGATGTCTAAATATTCAATCGCTTCTAAACAATGACATGCAGAATTGGTTGCCATGGAAACAACTGGCAAAAGGTCAAAGTGCAATGGAAATTTGCTTTTAAGGAATAGATATGTATATATATATTTGTTCTACAAACAACCAAATAAGTATCTAGTTTTGACTACTAGGTACTCACCATACGCACCTCTAGCTATTCCGCGTCCTCTTGCCAACGTTGTCGGAAGCATAACTTCCTTTGGCTGTGCCTTTTTACATTCAACCTAAATAATTCAACAGTAAAGTTAGTGAGATATGTAGCACTTTTGGGACTTTAAAAAAGGGAGACAATCTTATTTGTACATCAAATCTAACCAAGAATTTCGTTTCATAGGTCATGCAAAGATGATTAAAATCGATCAATTCCAGAATTTAACACAGGCTTATAGATATATATTAACCTTAGATTAATGTAACCTTTATTTAGCACAAATTAACAATTAATTTTTTACACCTGCTTTTTTACCACCTTATATAACTACTGCAGTATGCTAATGATTTACTTAGCAATGGGCTTTCACCATGATGCTTGTTCATTTATATGTAGGGTCTATACAGTGGCTTTCACATGTGCTTACCTTTCCAGAGCATCAGGCCTCTCTTACAAAGAGGATGTTCATGAGTTTAACTTCATTTGCCAATTTATTAAATAGTTTGGGATTGTGATTTGAACATGGACCAGTATGTTTGTGTTTGATTAATGGGGTTTCTTTTCACCTACTTTTCTGACCTTTTGCAAGTACAAAATCATTATAATTTCTTATGAAGTTATCTTCAAAGCATGTTTCACTATTTCTATCATTTAATCTTGGTGACAGCTTTATTTTTCTTTTTTTTCCTTTCCTTTTTCTTTTCTTTTTTTATAAATACGACCTTGAAATTCTTATATTTCTTCCTTAGAATACTAAATAATAAACGTTAAATCAATCAATCAATCAATATCTTGTATGAAATAAAATTTTGAACAGCAACAAATGATAAAAAGTTTTCAAGGAATAAAAAAAATAAAAAATAACCAGAAGAATTTGATAGAAAATACAGAAACAAAAGACAGACACCAGACGTTTTGAGAGTGTATTAGATCTTAACAAAAATAACAGAATAAAGATATATTTTTCTGTCAGAAACAAAAATGTCAAAAGGCAACATTACAAACGGTAAAATTATTGACGGTATAAAAATATCAGTTCCATCAATAATTACCTACGTAAGTGTGAAGTGAAATGCCGACATTGCCATTCATTATAAACAGGCAGTAATTCCCTTTGATCACCAGTGATGGTCTTGAAAAAAATCTTTTCAATTTGCATTTTAACAGAAATTGATTTTTGTTTTCTTCTCTATCTAATATGAGTATGTTAATGCTATTTACTGCCATTCTTTGGTAGAATATGGCCTACACCTGAATTACGACCGATATTCATCGCTCATCGTCAGATCTAAGCGGTTCAATAAACTAATAATAACGCATTCTTATTCAGATTTAGATACAATAGGATGTGGATGATTTTATTTATCATTAGCCTTCTTTTCTATTTTTTATCATCTTGACCTTTAACAAGGCATTTGTGTGGAATATTTAAAAATACAATAATAGCCATAATAATGACTGAAAATCAATACAAACTCAATGATTACTGCTAATGAAGACATTCAAACACTGATAAACATATATGTATGTATATTTATATATTGGAAATCTATATTAATAAATTCACATAAATTTTTCTCACATTTATTTCCATGATGAAAACAAGTCTCGAGTGCATCAAATTAGTGTTTACATGCATGTTAAGATTTTTTTCATATGTGAAAATATCAATCAATATTGATAATATCAAATTGTGACATTTTAATGACACACTTTTAATGTTAATGTTGAGCATTTTTAAAACCTTTTTGTGCACAAGATCTCTAAATACTCTGCCTCCATCTTTTTTTTATGCAGCTAAAGGTTCTTTCACATTTTGGCATGTTGTTTGCATCATATTAATTAAACCTGGACATTTAGACTATGGTAATTCTATTTGATACAATCACATTTATAAATAGACGAACTTCAAGCTATGGGTAACATGCCAAAACTTCATAATTAGTATGGTACTTTTAGGCAAGGGTTCTTTTTGTTCCATGCTTACTTTAAAATGGGACACTGGTTTTACGATCCAACTCTAGCACTACTGGTCACTCTACCATTATACTGATAAGACATCAACAATAAAAAGTCTTGAGACTCAGATATGCAGGTAACTTCAGGTGTAACTAATAATTTAGGACATGAAATCACAACATTTTATTACAACTTACCATTTTCTTGCATATTTTGTAATTACAACTTACCATTTTCTTATTCATTTCGAGGTCTACTACAACTTACCATTTTCTTGCATATTTTGTAATTACAACTTACCATTTTCTTACTTATTTCGTGGTTTATTATAACTTACCATTTTCTTATTTATTTCGTGGAAATGAATTTCACAAACTTTATCTACAACATCTTCACATTCAAATGTAACAAAACCAAATCCTAAAAATACACAAAATTACAAAATCAAAAAATTAGTTTCATGTTTATTTTGCCCTTTTTGGGGGGTTGTCAAATGTGTAAAAACTACAAGCATGTTTTGTAAATATGAAACGAGTCTGCTGCCAATATTTGTTTCAAAGGTTTACATTCATACACAAGATCACATGAAAGCAATAGATCACTATTACCTCCCTTTATAAGTACTCTTTTGTTACATGTATAAAAAGCAAACACTGCTTTTATTTAATGTCATTCTTAAACAAAAAACACTTACTCAATATATTATCTGTTTATTACAAGAACTTCACATTAATTCAATGAATAAAAGTTTACTGAAGTTTGCCAACTGTTCTGTGTGCAGTTTTTAAAAAATACACCAGTACATAATAGTTTATAATCATTTAATACAAGAAAATATATCACATTAACAATTAAAATTGTCAAAATTTGAATGTGGTATAAATAAAGAAATGTGGGGGAACAGAATAAAATTAACATCAAATGAAACAAACACTTGGCAACCAAAATAAATAGTTTATTTTTGAATGAAATTTTTAAGACGATAAACGAACAAGTCAAATCATATCTATATTACAGTACAATTAAATTCACAATTTCAAAGTATGATTTAAGTTTGATTTCCAAATGTTAAAAGTTTATGTTAAACACTTCTCATATTCTTCATGTTTACCAAGAAACCACCAAAAGGTGGAAAAACAGAGGAAATTTAGTCAAAGTTTAAATCAATATTTGCTAACTTTTACATCATAATGTTTTATCAGGTTTTCATTACTGAGCTGAAAAACTAACAAATCAAGTACTATTTACTTATTTACATACAGAAATACTTGAAAAATAAAGCATTAAAATCAAACAAAAACATCAATGTGACTCTGATCATGACTAGACAGGTCTTAGGGGTTTCCATCTATAATTCAAGGGCAACCACTAGAAATTCCTGACAGTCTCTACTTGAAGTTATTTATTGTTATTCCCTCACCTCTAGGTGGAAATATAAAGAATTAGAATGGGATATATTTCATTACCAGCAGTAATAAAGATAAAGATTTTTGTATTTTATGACAGAATGATCCTTGAAATGCCTTACAGAATTTCTACTCTAAATTGCATAGTTATTATTTTTATTGATTAGAAGCATTAATGATTAATTTCCCCAGATTTTAAATCCTTTGGTACTTAGTAAGTAAGAAATACTTGAAAACTTTCTCTAGGTACCGTATTATTGACCAAAGGATGAAGGCTTGATAATTATTATTTTATTGTACTTAAATGCAGTAAAAGCTGACTTGATGACAATTAGAATCAAAGCACCGGAGGTGCCGTACGAACAGAGAGCATGGAAACGCAAGAGGCTTTGAAAATGAGTGTAGGTAGTATTACAATCTGCCTTATCCCATTCCATTCCTATGCGAGCAAAGTTGTAAAACACCATATGGAAGGGGAGTAAGAATTCATGACTGGAAAAGTGTCCATTATATTTTTTGTATTAGTGTTGGCAAATTACCACATTCAGAAGAGTCTGTGCTGAAGCAAGGTCCTTTCACATTCCAAGCATTTCTCCAAGAAAAGACAAAAACGTTCATACGTAACATTTTTAATTAATTACACAAACAGAAAGATGTTTTTATGGTGTCATCAATCGTTATATTTCTCAATAACGACAAAACGGTTCCGGGACATTTCGGCCCATAAAAAAACGGACCATGACAATATCGGCCTATAGCCAAATCGGCCTATGACCAAATTGGCCCATGAAATAAATGCCTTTATCAAAGATTGCTACTCATTTCGTTTATTTGCATTGTTGTGCATAAACATGTGTTAGTATTATTATGCTTTGAAACCTGTAAAATTCAGTAAGTTTATTCAAAGCAATACAAGAATTAATTCAAATTATCATTTCTAATCAAGTCTACCACTAATCTATTAAAACTCAAATAATGGATTATATATATGTCTCATTTTTTTTTTAAAATGAATAATTTAAAGACAGGAAGGTGTACCTATACTTTGTTTTAATCTTAAAATTTTTTAAAAAATAGATAATCTTAATTATAATCTTAATTTAATATTTGTATTATTATGATGCTTTAATTACATGTAGTGTGTAAAGAAAAATAACCATAAGAATGAATTGAAAAGAAAGATCCTTTTCTTGTAAATATAATTTGTCTTTAAAAATCCTGATACTTTAGTGTTTTTACATAATTGTAGATTCATACAAGTTACATTCAAACTGTCTTTCTTTTACGCTATCTGCATGAACTAGTTTAGATCGATCAGAATCGACGAGTCTTACAGTCATGAATGACTCTGACTAAAACATTTGTGAACGGAGTGTGTGCATCATTTATAGGTTGATCTAATATGAAATAAAAAATAATAATTTCTTTTAAAAATAAAATTAAAACCAAGGCATAATTCATGACAAAGTTGTCCAAATTTAGGTGTATTAAATATTTTGAATATATTTTATTATGGGCCGATATTGTCATAGGCCGAAATGTCCCGTAGCGCGACAAAACAACTACAAATGATGGTTGCAAAAAACTGTTTATGCCGCGAATCAAAGACCATCGCGAATTTAGGACCGAGGACGATATACAAAATACACGCCACCTACCGAGGATTTACCCTAAAGCTTTCCATGTAAACTTCTAGAGTACATCTTGCACAATCGACAGGAACTCGTGAAATCTCTCAGCAATAGCTTTTTCCGGTCGATTTCACAATGCTGCTCTCAAAATCGTGTATATCATTTTTACGCTACGTCGACAAAATTAAAATGTAAACATGTCTACATCAGATATAGGTCAAATTTTGTTTGGGCTTCGAGGAGGAGATGGGAAGGGAAACGAATGAAAACAAATACATTCCTATAAACATGACATTTGCTATCGTGCATGTAAGACATGATTTCTTTACAGCACTTTCCGCAACCTATACTTTTACTTACACGCTCAAACTTCGGGTAATGTTAAAAAAATATTGCTTTATTTACTGTGGCAAAACGAATGCTACCAAGAAATGACACGTCATATAATTCATCCAATCAAAAGAGACCGTTTAAATTATGGGATATCCGCGAAAATGTTGCGAAAATAGGTCTTTGTTTACATAAACTGTTCATGTATTCTTCCGCTGCGCCGCATTGTATCCTTTCCACCAAAAGTTTCTCCACAGAATCCATGTATAAATTTTATTTTCAATACCACATACATTCATCATTGTGCGGTAACCCTCAGCACGTACTAATCACCCGCAAACTACCGTACTATATTCCACATATATTGCCCAAGGATTTGACATAGCGGTGACATAGCTTGTCCGATTTAAAAAAAATTGAATTTCTTCACTGACATTAGGAAAAATGTTTCGTTTAACATTTCCCTGTTTTGGGTTTACTTGCCCCCATCTATGAACATCTCTGTCACCCTGTATCCCTATCCCATTTTAAAGATATCTACGATTTCCTTGCCAAATGCTTGCGACGTACGTGACAATACATCACAGAGATTCCTCTCTGTTCGTAATAAAATGAACCATCTGAATTTTGTTTTGTAAAACTAATCCTGTTTAATGCAGACAGCCTTCTAGCATGAATTTCTTTTCCTGGTGAGGTCTTCAGTTCAATCAGTATTTAGCTGTCGGCCAAAAAAAGACCCACCCAGGAAAAACAATGAAGCTGACCTGCATATATATCTTTATCAGGCCTATCAGAACACTGTTGCTCACCTGCTCATGTAGTCATTTAAACTTTAACCCCTATCCCCCTAAAAAAACAACACTAGGTGTTAACCTTAAGGCATGGCTGCATACTCTGAATATGCATGTATATGGTTGATTGGAAGGGGCCATGGGTGTACTTTTTATGACTTAATTGCATGACTTTGATTTTACAAGTGTAGGGAAAAGTGCATTGGTGCCTATTCATGCACATGTATACACATGCATTAAACAGTCAAAAAGACTAGGTTCTTGACAATGTAACTGGTAAGTTGTCTACATGATATCCGAGTGTTTCTGAATCTAAGTATAAATAATCTACAAATATTATCTAATTCTAACTTTCTTGTGATCAGAACTTGTATCCTTAGCAAGTACAAAAAGAGCTCTCTAACATGCAGAGGGGTGAAATTACAACAGCCAAACAGTGAAACCAAAGGGTGAAATTACAACAGCCAATCAGTGATGTCATAGAGATCATGTCAAAACTTTCCTACTCTGTCTCAATTACTGATAATTACTGGGACAAAGAAAAAAATAACATAAAAATCAAGAATGTAGTCTTTCAAAGATAGAAAACTCTTGTCATCAGCATAACTCATAAGATCTGTCCATAATATAATCAGCATAGAGTGCAAACTGGTCATGTTCTCATTTCTTTGTAACTGCAGGCAGGTTTTATTCAAAATCAAGAACTAATCATCCCAAAAATCTTCATTTTTTTTGTAGACAAAATGCTTCAAGTCATTTAATGAAGATAACAAAGAACATTGCCCTGTAATTACAATATAACAAGTAAACAATATCTACCACTCTGCAGGAAACACCATTACTACCGATGACAATTCTATTTATGGCAAAACTCCTCCATATGTTTTTTGTTCAAAATTCAACACAACAAAGCATTTTGTAAAGAAACTGATTGAACTCCTTTTAGGGTTCAATTTCTAAGTAACACAGATGGGCCCCAAGGCCTATAAGACATGCATACTTCCGGAAGCCTGACATGTTTTAAAGGTGTTATCATAAAAAACATCCCTTTTTGTAAAATATTATTGTACAGCAGATTGAAATAGATTAAAATATTTTTTTTCTGTTTAACTTCATCAAATCAGACAAAAGAATTAGATTTAAAGCATCTAATTAATCTAGAAGGTCATTGCTGAATCACAACTGGCAACAAAATCGTCATTTGAAAAGTTCACCAAAAAAAAGAATAAGAATATCGGAGTTATCTCCCTTAAAAAGTAGAAAAATATATCTAATGTATTAAATCCTGTCACCATGACTACAAAAAGGTCAAAAGGTCAAGAGAAAAACAGTACAATTTTATACTCTACTTGAAGCTAGCTTGTACCTACATGTACAGTTGAATGAGGACTAGATTATATATACATATATATTACATTTTATAACTAGTTTTTTGTACTTTTTTGTACTCTAGAAAATATCTACCAAATGGTTAAAATACCACTTTGATATTCAGAGTCTTGTCATTCCTTAATATCACACTCCAGTCAATCAACCCTGCAAATAATTAAAACATATAATAATTTTTTTTTCTAAAGATCTGTAATACTATTTAAAGTTATCTCCCTTTGGCTATATATTTACTACACTGCTAACATCTATTATGGCTACTTTCGTCTGTAAACACCTTTTTATTAAATAGAACTCAATAGTAATTAAATATATATTTATATATATAAGACAATCCCCATCAGTAAATATATACATTCATGATAGAATCACATAAACCTCAAAAAATATTTGTCTACATAGAGCAAACAGCAAATTTTGCCCAGGAGAACTTCGACAATTCAATAAAGTAATAGTCAAGAAATACTGAGAAAAAAAATCAATATACGCCACTAATCAGGAAGAAATGGAAATATCGACACAATATACTCATTACTGCCTTACTGGCCAAACGTTTCAATAACTTTCATCTGCATGTCTGCGTTCCCAGTGGGATTTGTAACATACAAAAAATTAATAATGACAAGGGAATGGTGCTGATATGTCTAATGTAATTTCAACACCAACAAGGTGGTCAAACACATTTGCAATGCCAGAGACTATAATGTTTTGTCATCCTTAAACATACAAACAGTCCACATCACCGTCATCATCATCTAACCAATTTACACTGTAAAATGACTGACAAGCCAGTAACAAGCCAACATCTGAATGACATTCTTATATAAGTACATTGATTTTTTTACATAGATAATTATGTATCTTTGCATTATCTTTGGATGTAAACTACTGCTAAGAACCCTGCCATAATTTCTGGTCTGTAATTTCTCAATTACTGTTTCATAATAATTTTGTACAACCTAATAGCAAAAGTACCATTTTCTTCATCTATTCTCACCTGACAAGTGTCAAATGTGTCATAAATGTTGTGAACATCACAACTTATCCATTCTTAACAGTAATGGAATAGATTAATACTTTCATTCAATATTAAAGAAATCTGCGATTATTCTTGTATTGGTAGTGCAAGTTACAGTGCAAATCATATCTACTGGTTCAAACTCATTTTCCAACTGGGTTGGCTAAAACATTGTGAATGAAAAGGCTCACAACCTGCTTGCCTTCGGGATCACACTTCTAACCCTGATTTGTTAATCAACAACACCCCCCCCCCTTCCTTGGCACACAATGAATAGCCTTCACATTTAAGGCAGATTTAAGGCCTGATTAATTGTAAAAAAAAAAGTGATATCTTTAAGTGTGAATGCAATAATGTCTATTCTCTTTACTACCATCATATATTCATTTGTCAAAAATTTACCAAATGCAAGCATAAATAATCTGAAGAATTTTATTATTCTTTTCTTAAAATGGCAGATTCTTTGTTATTATGAATCGACAGTAAACAAATCAAAGAAGATATCGCTTTTGATGATGAGATCTGATGGCACTAGAATACTACCAATAACAGAATGTGATAGCATAAAATTGTGAAATTGTTTGATCACAACAACACTCAATCGAAATAAATATGTTTTAAAAAATCAATACCAGCTAACATGGCCATGTTAGATTGGAATACAGCATTGTAATAACAGTATACAACATTTTATTATCTCTATATTTATCAGCAAATATGCATAATAAAGCGAAATCAGATTGGAAATGAAAAATTACCACATTTATATATCACTTTTGTCTAAATTTAGCAAATGATGTTGGAAGTCAGGCGACCTTAACTCACTATTTACTTGATGCCATTTTGTATGTAACAGAAAAGTGACCAAAAGATTGCAGTGACCAAGCAAGCACTAAAATCTGGGACCTTCCAAAAACTAAGGGGGGTGGGCGGTCAAAGGGGCTGTATTGGGCTCTAGCAAATGGAGTACTCAACCACTTATTGAGCCCAATCTGTAGATGAATGTTTTTTTTCTTTCATGTGTCAATCCATTAAAAAATAAAGACATTATAGCCCTAATTGGAAAAATACCATCATAGTTGTATCTTTGAAAAAAAAAGTACTATTATATCAATCTGATTTTTAATCTTTTGCAAGTTTTATCAAAATCTACTACTTCAGAAAACGGACAACATTTTGTACGTACATCAAAAACTTGAATACCATTGTGCCTTATCTACAGACTCGAGCTTTATTCACCACATAAAACAAGAGAACAGTTGTTTAAAAAACTTCCTTCCTTGACTTTAATTTAGTTCCATTATCTATCAGAGAGATAAAAGATGGCACTGCAGTTAGCAATAATCATTTTAACAATCGGACATAAAATATTGTTCAGATTTCTAATTTCCCATGATGCACTGCAGCTGGCTACCTTCCAGTGATGAAGTCTTGTTATAACATGTACATGTGTTCAGTTACATGGTTTACAAAACTTATCAAACTATGTTTAAAGAAATGAACCTAAAGTTGAACTATTGTAAACAAGCATATGTTATTTATATTACTGCAAATAAGCGATAAAGACAGCCTCTGATGGCATTACAGCAGCCATGTTTGATGTTTCCATGGAAACAAGAGAGAGAGAGAGAGAGACAGACAGAGAGAGAGACAGGCACAGAGAGAGAGAGAGAGAGAGAGAGAGAGAGAGAGAGAGAGAGAGAGAGAGAGAGAGAGAGAGAGAGTTCAACAAAGCAATATTGCAGACTTATTATTTTCTATTCAGTGCCGATAGAAGTTAAGTGATGTAAATATCATTTATGCTTGAGAAACAACACAGACCATTTATCTGACAAGAGAAGCCTGATATAGTTAGCCTGGTGTGAAAATGTTAATTATTTTCCAAGGTACAGTTGTTAAAAATATGAATAGCCTCAAAGTAGCCAAGAAACATTTTAATGATTAATAAGCAAGAAATTAAATTGTCTGTTTACAATGCTGTACTAAAATGTTTGAAAAGTTACAACTAAAAGCATTGAAGAAGAAATGCCAATACTTCATAAATGTTGAAAACAAAAAACAAAACAAACTCCTTTCAAACACATTAAAATTTTTCTAGAGTCTAAATTAATATATATATATATACTGCAGTGTCCAATGTCCAAATTTAATCGATAATTGTGTCTGTAAACAAAGGGCCTGTTATACTAAGCTTGTGTTGTAGAAAATAATTACTATTATACATTATATACAATTTTTCTTTTTATTAAAACATTTATCTTAAAACACACATTTCATGTCAAGAGTATTAAATATAACAAGCCAAATTTAGATT
The DNA here is from genome assembly GCA_029721355.1 of Tegillarca granosa. Lineage (NCBI taxonomy): Eukaryota > Metazoa > Mollusca > Bivalvia > Arcoida > Arcidae > Tegillarca > Tegillarca granosa. The sequence continues at coordinate 18,524,688 of CM056607.1, forward strand.
TATAACAGAAAAAGTAACCAATTATACTTATACATTTTAACATTTAAATCATTAAAAAAATATATATATATATATCGAGTCCTATTTTATTTCAAACATAAAGACTTAACTATGGTATCAATCATACTGCATTAAACATGTACCTTACAGACCTCTTGAATCATTTTCCCCTTCAACAAGATGCCCCAAAGCTATTTCTTATTTATCTCTTTTTTTCTTTATAAAAAATAAAAAAGACAAATAATGTATTTAAATATCTATATCTGACATATGACGAGTTCAATCTGCGAGGTCTCCCCCCCCCCCCCTTTTCTTTCTTTTTTTTTTTTTTTTTGTTTTGTTTTGTTTTTTTTTGTGTTTTTTTTTTTTGGTTGTTGTTGTTGTTGTTTCTTCTAAATAATAGTGTATTAAAAACAACAACAAAAAGGTAATAATTTAAAATAAAATACTCAAAAAGGTCTAAGGTCTCCTAAACTATCTGGATTTATTTCGCCATTGAAAATTTGAATCCATTCATAACTCATGATTTGACTTCTAAATTACGGAAACAGATGATCATTACATATTAATTACAACCTCTAATTGCTACCAAATGAACATGATATATTTCATGGCAATTAAACATCCCAAATTAATCACTCTCTTTGGATCTTAGTGCAAATGGGATAATTGTGTAGAAAAATCACTTTGAAGGAAATCCCGAAAATAATGAAACAGGAATTCTATACTTTCCGAGAAAAAACATGAACATGAGAACAAATAAATTTACTAATCAAAGGTTTTAATATCAACCCTTTTGAGACCTCAAATATATACTGTAGAATCATAATATTCATTCGGTTTAAATTTTGGAGTTTTGTCATTTTTAATCAAATCTGTTGGGAGAAAATTTCAGTGAAATCGAGTTTTGCGAAATTAAATTCCATCGGAGGCAATGGTAATTAAAACAATTTCATTCCATTGGAGACAATGGTATTTAAAAAATTTTCAATGACATTTAATTTCATGATTTTCACTTACCCATGAAAATAGCAAAATTTAACCCCCCCTCCCCAAATATTCATGATTCCACATACTTCATTTACTTCAAAATTTTGTGTGTTCTTTAAGTTTTCAATATTTTATTGATTTGATTTTTTTAGTTTGAAAAAAAGAAGATATCTTGAAACATTTTTCCAATAAAAAGCTTTAAAAAATCCAATTTTCCCTGTCTCAAGTGAATGACATTTTATCCAATAAGCCTCAGCATTGTGCTGATGTATATAAAGGATAAGGGTATCTAATAGCTTTATTGTAACCAGACACAACATGGCCGTCCATTAAAAAACAAAATATTAGCTCTCATAAAATCTCAATAAAACACCTAATAAATACACACTTCAATGATCAATTCTCTTTTAATCAACTTAGAAACTTCCAAAATGGCTGGCGCCAAATCCATTTTATTTTATCTACAATCATTAAGGACAGAGATTTGATGCCAGCTGAGATTTAATCCCAGAGATGGACCGATGAAAAATCTCCTGATTGTTTCATTTTCTTCATATATAATGAAGTAAGATAAGCCGGCAGTGCAAAATACCTAATGTAATGCCATGACACCTGCCTTTCAGCCATGTTTGTGGTTTACTACCCATACAAATCACACTGGAAGGATTAAACAGATAAAACAATCTCGTATATCTAGATACTGACAATTTCTGTTCCCTCTGGAATTTATCACATCATTATAAATACAGACTCGACTTAAAATGAACCAAATATAGTTTTGTTTACTGATTAAAGATAACATCATTTTGATTTTTCAGCATAAAAAAATACCATGAAATAAGATGAGGATGTAGTGCCGAGGGGTTTTCAATGAAAATAAGCATGAGAATGCAGCATGTAAATACTGGCAATTCTTTACCCACCCTCCTTCCTCTGCTTGTAATCACTATTTTCTGTGATGTGTCTTAACTCCAAACCGTATCCTAATTTTACTTGCCAATTTTCAAAGACTATTATCTTGGCTTTTTTCATTCCATTATCAGAGCATACAAAAGAGAAAAACAAAATGAAACAAAGCTCATGGGATTTAAAATTTGACTTTGAACTGGTGAACACCATTATGTGCCAGATCAAATTACGAGAGAAGAACTGAAAGAGCCATAACTTCCATGTTTTCATAAACAGAAAAATTATCAACAACATTAATGACCAAGAGTCTACATCAATGTATCTGCCCTGTGGCTTTTTCTCAAGCATCTGATGGTCGGAGCTGTTAAGACTATTAAAGCTAATTAACAAATAACCCATCTGTCTTCAAGCACCTGTCCTACCAAATTACCTCACCACAAAACAAGGAACTTATCTGACAAATTCCCATCACAGGGGAAAAACCTCATCATGAACTTTCTCCATCAGTACCAATTCATTTTGACAGTAATAAAAAGCCTTATTCAAAGTACAGGTAGGTTCTTAATAGACCAAACATTATAATGATTTTGAGATATATCCAATTATTTCTAGATTTTCATAAAATACCTTTTAGTAATAACATCAAATTTTTGGCATAATTTTCTGTATGTATTATTATTTTTAATTGTACATGCAATAAAACTGCATTAACAACTGATTATGAGAGAGAGAGAGAGAGAGAGAGAGAGAGAGAGAGAGAGAGAATGTTGCATGCCAATCCTAGCCTTTCTAATCTTAACGACCCTGTGGTGAACCCCCATTCCAAAATTCTTTTAATAGCTACTTTATCTTTCTCTTATCATTTTAAAGTTACAGACCATCATCCCCTGCTAATATCACCAGGCAATACACATCACTGGTAAAAACATATAGGCAATACACATCCCTTATCATGAAGTTTATATCAACAAGAGACAACAAGACTTCATAGAGCAGCTGGAAGATTTTCATAAAAATATCTAAACTTGAGTGCTTATAAAAATTGTTAGTTTTCTGAAAGAACTTGATGCCCCTGATCATTAGAAATACTGAAATTCAAGACCCTTTAACTCAGAATGTGTCAACTATTGAAGTATCAAGATATCATTATGTATAGCAATGCCCATACCTTGTTGCACTTACAGCAATGCTTGAGATATTTCTAAGTTCGAGTTGAAAGAAAAGAAAAATCTATAACATCCATAGAAAAAGGGGAGGGGGAAGAGAATGACACAAAGTTTCATTCCTAAAAACATATCGGAGCAAAATAAAGTGGCAGCTTTGTATAATTGTGGTTCAATGACTCCATTTATATACTAATGTTATTATCCATTGCTGATGCATTGTATATCAACGATCTTCCCATCAGCAACAATGCACATTCCGAGCATGTGTTGCTCATATTTATAGCCACTTACAAAAGCATTATGATCCCGACAAAAGGATGCTTAAATACATTCTAGGATTATCCTGTTTGTCCAAATAACGCAAAACTATAAATTGTAAAATTACACATTTGACTTCTAATGTAACAGATGTTTTCAAATCAAATTATGCATCGACAAAACGAATCTCCCAGGATGATAACAGGAACGAACCTATACTTTACACAAAACAAGAAAATAGCAATTGATTTTATTTAAATCAAATCAAGTCAGCTTTTGTTAGAGAACTGCTTGTTTTCATCTTGGCAATCATGGCAGTAGATAGATAATCCAAGTTTGATAATCAGTATTGATTCAACTTCGACATGTTATAGTATTATCTTTATGGTACAGCATCACTTCAAAAGTACAGCCATTGGAATCTACGTGGAAACAGATTTTTAGCCAGTCTCTACAGAATACAAAATCTTAACAGAAAATTTTTTTAAACAAGTTTTTTCCCCTCATGCCACAAAATGTTGTTAGTAGCATTAAGAATATTTTGCCCAATAAGTATTTTTACCATCATGCTACAAATATACCAGATTCTTTTTAGCTAGCCCAAGTAGCTCTTTTCCAAGCGATCATGCTAAACAAAGATGATTTTAATACACCAGTTTTTTTTTCTTGCTCACTGATGTGTTGTTTTACTATCCTTTTAAGTTTTTTCAAATTAATCAATGACATTTGTGATACAGCACGGTATCAATTTGAATGTGAATTGTGAGAAGAGATACTTTTTTTCACATATCATTTTGGGATACAATATATTACGTAATGATGTGTCTAACAATTTTCTTATATTACAGTTCCGTTGTGAAATAAATACCGAATATTGATTGACGACTACAACAATATGAGTAACAGCAAAACAATCATCTATTTTTTATTTTTGTTTTTTCATATACAAATATCTTTGTTTTTCCTTAATTGTGTGCGGAAGCTGTTTTTCTATTTAACAGTAAAAACCGATATTTTAAACATTTTTTTTTATAGATTCATGTTTATATGTGCTGCAAAATTTATGATCTATGTAAGATAATATGCAGTCTAGCACCAGTTAAATCGGACACCTTGTACAATACCGTTTTATCTGACTTGTTATTTTGTGGGATTCCAATATCTATTAAGTACAGCCAATATACTTGGACTTTCCACATCAACTCTTGTCATTTTGATTGAATTCATAACAAGGAGTCATGTGGGGGGTTTCCAAAAAAGCAGACAATCATTCTGATGACCCTGAAGTACAATCTTGACATTCATAGCTGAAAAGTAAGTATTTGAATGCTGAGCTTACTTAAATGTCTTCAATTTCTTATAATGAACCAAAAATTAAGATATCAGTTGAATGATCCTTGTTTAAAGGACTTTTTACATGGCTTTAAAATAGATGCAGTTGAGCAAAGAATGATATCTTTTTTAAATGAAAGGTATTCTTCCCAACTTGCCAATTCAATAAATGAGAAAAATATTCAAAAAGTGCCGACTTGGATCTAAACTACTTATTCTTACAACACATGAACAAAATCCAATATTTACTCTTTTCAGGAAATCTGTCTGGTTATGTGTCATAATGTTCATCGATAAAAAGGTGGGGGATAAAAATTAAATAACCTTAATGATCTAAGACCAAACAAGTGCAGATGTAAACCCCCTCGTCTTCTTTATCACAAAATGATTCATAAATTAAAGTTTTTTAGCCCTGTGTGCTTCCAGCAGTTTCACATCAGCGCCGTTGGGATGATTTAGATAACATACCATGTTCTTAAATCTTCTTATCTTTACGTTCATATTAAAAACTCGGCATTTATGAATAATTTCTTTTTTAACTTCTTATAATATAAAATACTTGTACAGGGATAACTTCCAACTGATTCTCTTAATAGGTTTCATAAAACGGAGAGCTTTGAAACCATGCATTTTCACTGAAAACAATCATATATGAAATGTTGCCATCAACTCTCTAAATCTCGCAAATATTGCATAATTTTCAAGAGAATGTATTTTTTTTTCCTTTAAAAAAAACAAACAACATTCCTTTACACTCAAGTTAAATATGGGCTTCAATTACAGATACTAGTTATCATCTTTTTCGCAACAGAATTGATGTAACCATGCATTGTATAGTACTCCCACGCCAAATTAAAGTTATCTGTGAAACGCATAACAAGCAATTTAATACAATCCACTAAGCACATCCATCTCATGTTTATAACTCTGATCTGGTTTTTAAATTTTTTAAAGATTGAGTATTTCATTTGATAAGAGAGTTATCATCATTAATAATAATTTCATATTAGTACATTAAAAAAGATCATTTTGTTTTATTTATTCAACACGACCATAAAAATGTTCAAGTTTAAAATAACAACCAGTTATTTGCATTTTGATTTCCATTATCAATACAACTTTTTTGTAATAAGTTCACGTTTGTTTGCATATTAAAAGGCCACATTCCTCACATAAATAACCAGCAGGGAAAAACAAATCTCGAAAACAAGAAAATTTAATTGAGTAAAGCCATAACAGTTTACAAGGTGTAATAAAATGCACTGTAAAAATGGCTGACACGTTTTAGTAGAAATAAACCCAGAAATAAACCTAAGTGCATGTAGTATTTTCAGGTAATTATTTAATTAACAAGTCAGTAGGTGTAAGGAAGGTATTTCGTAGATGTTTTTCAACACATGGCTTTTCGTTTTTGAAAGTATTATTTGATTTTTTTTTGTACCTTAAAACACAGCTGCAAAACACAACATGAAGAAATGAAACCCTAATGTAAATATCAGAAATATCGATATTTTAATTTGGATTCTTAAAGATTAATTTTGCAGCTTTATTTTAATTGTTATTCTGAGTCCAATTATAAAATTCCCAGAATGCAATTTTCACTTTATACAATAAATTAACCCCAACCCCAATTTATCTTGTCATCTTGTTATTTTTGTGTTATCTCCAAACTTATTTTTAATTTCATGATCAGACAAGGGGATTTAATACTATTTCTATACACAGGCTTAGTGACGCACCGAGGTTTATTTATCAAACTTGTCAATATGGTCAGAACAAATTCAAACATGAATTAGACAGCATTTAGCACTAAAGCCATGGTCATTAGACAGATTTATAAACAAAAATTTAATTAAAGCCAGAACCAGATAGCTAGAAATGACCAATGACCACTCTACCAAGTAACCAGACATGTTATCTGTTATGTCCAAACACTATTGAACTGTAATCTATCAATGTTAAAACCCAGGCTTCTATCTGAGATATTACACACAAGAGGTCAAACACACGTTTATAGAACAGAATCCAATCTTATCACAAACACACAGCCAGGACTTATTTCTTTAAACAAAAATTTTTGTTTCATTTCATTAAATCAGGACCAAGGATTATAAATCACTCAATGCTGATTGGTTAACATTGTTTGTGGTCTGATTGGATAACACATGAAAGGATTTATGGTAAAAGGAAGGGGACTTAATCTGTGTAACAGATGACAGCTCCCTTTTCTTACACTAATCTCCAGTAAATCAAGGCTGATTACATTTCTGAACAGGGAACACAGATAAACAACAAAGAATTTATTCAGTTATTCACAATATTATTATGTAGGACAGTAAAGGCTCCTGAAGGATATACCCCAAATTCAGAATAAAATTGCTCTTGAAAGAGGAAACATCATATTTTTTAATGAAAGGAATCTTCATTGTATTATGAACACTTTAAGCATCTTGGAGAAGAGACCATTGTTGAAAATGCACTATTTTCCGCAGCCACTTGACTTGTTTTTCTTATGCTGACTCTCTTTTACCAAATATAAAAGACCTAATTCCTTGTTGCAGGTTTGAGTTTTTAATTAATGTAGTTTAAAGTCCCAGTCAAGATTTTTTAATATCTCAGTTCAGGAATGATGGCAGGAACTGGAATATGTGTTTTGATGAATTCAATGATCTTAAGTATCCAAACTAACAAATGTGCTCACATTGGGATCTGTCAAGAGTAGTATTTGAAACCAGGCAACTAGTTATAATGCTAAAATCCTGATGTGTATACTTTAGACCTTTTGACCACCTAATCACTGCAACTAGCTTCTGCCTATGAGAGAAAATGAAAGTTTACACTATGCCAAGAAAAACCAGAAAAAGAAATTAAATGTATTAAAAGCAATTAAATCTATACCAGTACGAAATTTTACGAAATACATTTCCCACACCGACTATAAATCCAATTATCACACTTTTATCAAAGACACGTTTTTACCTTGCAAAAAAAAATAAAAGGTGCACCAAATGACCCACTTACAAATGCATCAAACTATTAACCGAGTGGTAATTTAACATGAAAAAAGTCATGCCTAAGAATAATGTATGGTGATTAGGAGCTCCAATAAAGGATTTATGTAATATATATAAAGGTATTATAAAAATACAAATCATATCCATTAGAGAGAGTACAAGCTTGTTTACTTGTTTACATAGAAATAATTCATGGGAAAATGCATGTTAGCACAAATATTTGGGGAGTTGTCATGTTTTAAAAGTGAAGTCATATTTTACATTAAACACGCATAAAAACCATTAAAAAAAATTCAAATAGTATAGAAAATGTTGTGTGTCTATTTGGAGTTTTTATGAACAAGACTGAACTAAAATATAAAGCTTTTACTTGATCCGGATTGGCACTGTATCCATGACGAATTAAATGTAGATTAAGAACCAAGGAATTACAGTCAGCTAAGACAAAAAGCTAAGTCTTTCTCCAACAGCTGATAATTTTAAAAAGGAAAAGTAGAATGTTTATGTTACTGAAAATAACCTATGACCATACACAGCCATAAATCTACAAATTTGTCATCACCAATATCTATAAAATATCGTATCTAGCCCCATAACAAAACAACTCATTTAAAACTAATACATACAAAAGAGAAATTTCTATAGACTTGGGGAAAAAATTTAAAAACATTCTAAAAGTGATAAAAATATACACAAGAAAATTACAAAACATTTGAAAGGGCTAAAAATAGACACATGAAAATTATGGAACTCAAAAAAGAAAAATTCAAAAACATTTGAAAGGGCTAAAAATAGACACAAGAAAAATGATAGAATTTTAAATAAAAAAGCAATATTTATTTCAAACAATATCCGGAAGACTACTTGATAAAAACAAGAAAATAGAAAAAAAAAAAAAAAAAAAAATTAAGTGTTCGTAGCTCTGACATCAACAGTATTTGATCAATTATCCACTGTTCTGGTAATTGTCTTCATCTCCAGGGACCTAATTCTAATTTTAACCTGGTTCATTCAACTGTTAATAATTACTTTAGTGATGTTACACATGTACATATAAATTATTTACTCTACTGTATCATATACATCAAAGAAATTTTAATGTTTTCTCTCTCTCTCCTTTTTTAATGTCGTCCTCTCTCTCTCTCTCTCTCTCTCTCTCTCTCCATTGTTAAATCTGGTTGTCAGAAATAACAGTTTCTCTTGAAAAATAAAATCTATTAAAATAGGCAATTATTTTGAGAAAACTGAAGAATAACAATTTCAAAGAAAAAGAAAAAAGTTGATGTTCTTTATTGGGTATGCAAATCTTTATCATCTGTTACCAGAGAAGATGCATAAGCAATAAAGTAATATAAGCCTGGTAGAAGGACAACTGTTTCAAGTGATATGGAAAAACTAAAGAAACCTTACATTTGACCTCAGACATAGACAAATGATGTTTGGCATGGCCAGATAAAACCCTGCCAAACTAAAAATCTATCTAGAAACATCAAGAAACATCAGTAATAAAGCTGGGTGACAACTGATGTCAATATCATACCTACAACCATTGTATTAGAATTCATTTTAAGTAAAAGTACAAGCAACATGTGCAATTCTGAATCTCTAAATCTCTTGAATTGTCCCATTATAAATTTGTGTACAAGATATGGCTAACATATAGATATACGTTTTTGAAACAAAGTAAGCAGTTCTGTTGGTTCCCAATAAAGCCAGTTTGTAACTGGTATATATGTAATAAAAGAAATGTTAAGCATCTCTATGCTCCGATGTCCTAATCTAAAATCAATACTAATTCCTGTCATTTACAATGACTGACTGTGTAATGAAATTTACAAACTGTTAGTTTCACAATGCTTAAGTAATACATGATAAATAACCAGCCACAGACTATGATATCACATTGTAGGTTAGCTTATCTATAAACACAGACAAAAGTAGAAAGTTAAACCCAATTTTTATCATTTAATTTAAACAGCTATGAATTCTATTTTATTGCCACAGCAATGCCTTCATTTTCTGTCATCTAAATATGTTTTATGTCTACCAATTAACTAGTTTAGTATGTAGTGGGTGTAAGCCAATCTCCAACTGAGACTTCCATCTTAAACATATAGTCAGTCTCTTTTAGAATAAGTTCTTGTGTATTGCCATAATTTATAAGACTAACAACAGTGTCCTGAAAACTGAAAAAATGCAGTTTTAGATGAGTGCTTAAGAGGGGAGAGGGGGGGGGCACTATCATAGAAACCTCAATGTATTCTAAAAGTTAAAACAGAATTTGTAATCAGTGCAATTATGCCATGGTACTTATATATAACCTATTTACCTAACTTGGTGCCACATTTCTCTTACCCTCATCAAAAAATAACAAAACAGACAAAAATAAAGATGGTCAGGAAGGAAAATGCATCAAAATATTAAAGGAATCCATTGTTATGTTTATATATATATATATATACACCGAGCACTGTGTGTGTGTTTACAGTGTATAGTGTTTAGTCTCACTTGAACCATCATATTAATGTACTGTTGAAGTACCTTACTCCAATCAATAAAGACATAATTAAACAGTACAGCAATGAGAATAATCTGTACACTATATCACAAATACTGATAGCATTATATCATATCATAACGCCATGTAAAACTAGAAACTTTCTGTTCCGATCCACAATCTAGATCACTGTTAATTTTCAACAAATTCTGCAGCTCTGTGCATTATGTCAAACAAAACTAGAGATGATATATCTGAGAGAGTTAATATGGAGAGAAAAAAAAATCTAGAAAATATGTTTTTGAAAAAGTTCATCATTCTAAATCCAATTCCTGTAAATGCTTAAAAATTAATGAACAAATGACGCAAACAAATAAACATCTAAATGATCCGGAAGAAAGAGCTTAGAAAAAATAAAATGCTAACAATTTAAATAGAGTTGGAAGTCATTTCGGAGAAACTCTTCAAAGTGATTTATTGCAATTCTTCTTCGACATTCAGTTTAAACAATAAAATGGTTATAACAGTGCCGAGAAAATGCACACATTATATCATAATTTATTTATAGAAAGAATTCATAATCCAGCATTTAATAGACAATAGCTATATTAAAAACTTGCAGCAGATGAATTCAAAATGATGGTGTTATGACGTTGAAACTTTGATGCTTTTATTACCTCTGTGGGTTTTATCCATTTGCTCTGACAAAAAAAACCCCCCAAAAAACGGGGAACTAAAATCTCATTAATCAGGCAACTTCATGTTTTGACTGATGAATCTACAGACTCAATGTTATGCCAAAATATCAGACTAGAGTCTGAGATACATCAATCTATGAAGGCTGTCCGTTAAAAGCAGTCTTGATTTGGTATTGACCATGACCTTGAAAATAATGGAAATCATATATCCCCTTGCGTCGGGGAAATCCTGAACTAAATCTATCGTTAATATTTCCCTGTGCTTTGTAATCACCTTGATATTCTCCGGGGAGGCATTGAATTCTCGTAAGTGGCCAATAAAAATGTACCATGCTAATAGTACCATGATAATAATGGAAATGGAAAAAAACCACAATATATTCTGTTCTCCATACTTATAGACCAAGAGGAGTGACAGACAATAAACATGTCTCATATTGTTTCTTTGCGACATATTTAATACCCCCGATTCCCCTTCATAATGTATATAGACATTTTGTTTTTACTCTTTATAGAGTATTTACAAACACGAAACTGCAGACTTTTTACCGATAGATTGATTCACTTCCTACTAGAAACTTGAAACTAATTTTCTTTTCTCTTCTATAACTGTAGTTGCAAGAAAGAGTTTGTAGTAGCTGTTTCAATACCCAAGTTTTAGATGACTGATAGAGAGAGAGAGAGAGAGAGAGAGAGAGAGAGAGAGAGAGAGAGATGAGAGAAAGATTGTGTGTGTAAAGTAATTACTACTGATTATAAAACACAAGTTCTTCATAAGACAAGTGCACTAATTCTGGACAAGGCCAAACAGTATTAAATGCAACACAAGTGCCAGATAAAGAAACATTTAACATCTCCTGGCCTAATCTGGTCTATCTAGTTTGACGTTTATTGTCACAGAAGCAGCGTTTCTACATCAAAATAACTCCGATATATCAAGCAATTACTTATTTTCCTTATCTAACAGTGATAAGTTCACACACAATTTCCTCAAACCTTTTACCCAAATCAAAACGAAATGCCTTTAATATTTAACCAGAATGACACAGCATACTGGTACAAGTATATAAATAATACTAATAATCAAATAATAATTGCCATTAACCAGAAGGGATATTGCATACTGGTACAAGTAAAAATAATAATAATAATAAAATAATAATAATTGCCATTCAAAGTTAAATTTAAAGAATTCTATGTATAAATGCACAAATCATTTGTGATTTTTGATTTAGAAGTGAAACAAACAAGAGAGAGAGAGAGAGAGAGAGAGAATTTTCTAATCAATGTACAAAGCCATAGAAATGGTTGGACAATCTATCATTGTGTTAATAAAATTGTACAATAAAGTAATAATCTTTACACAACAGATAAGAAGTAATAGACACTTGAAATCACAATGTTTTTATCAACAAAACTGCCAGAAGAAAGCAAAAGATGGTGGAACCTGATAAAAACAGCCAGGATGATGACTTTTAATAAATGCCGATTCAGCACTTATCAACAAGCAATTTATCTTGTAGACTTATTCATCCATACTAATAGTAAAGCAGTCAGCTGAGTTAATCCCAGATTATCATCAAGATGATACATCCAAAACGGATAAAGAAAACGTGTTATGTCATACAGAAATTTAACATTATCTTCACCAACTTTCCTGTAAATGTTATCACCTGTAAGTCTATGAAGACCATTTACCTGTCAATTCATAATGTTCTAATTTTGACATCAATGAGAACAGATGCTTCGACTTTGCAGGCAGGTTTTTTTTTGTTTTTTTGCTCCTTTATAAACAGGTTATAATCTTGCAAATAGGAAAATGAAATGGCTTCTACAAATGTGATTAACTAGTTGGCAAGTTTGACTGTTACTTATGATCTGTTTTTAAGATACCACGGAACACATAATGTTATGATTCTTAAGATTCACAGATCAGTGTTAACATGTTAATTCAATTTACACAGCTCTCACATCAATCAAAATTCTCTAAACCATAAAATCTGAAAATATCGAAAATATCACACATTTTTTTTTTTAAACTAAACATTCTACCGCAAATTCAGGAAATGTCGATAATGTGTAAATTCTTATGACAAAAATTTATTTCTTAAGATATAAACCAGTTTTGATACAAATTCCAAAATTTCGAAATCCCACATACCATTTATATAATTTTGTCATTTCTTGCAAAAAATAACAAAAGACCTTTTGACCTTTACAGGCAAATCTTAAAACAAATCCGTTTTATCTCAGAGATGTCAAAACAGCTATCTGGAATTACGTCGCATTCGATTGCTTTATTCTGGAATATCTTGTTTTCCTGTTTGCTGGAGAATATTTCTTAATATTTTTTTCAGAAAAAAAAAAAAAAAAAAAAAAAAAAACATTTTAAGAATTTTATTTAATTTTTTTTTCCATGTCAGTTTCATTTAACTGGGGATAAAGATGGTGAAGTTTCAAATTAAAGAATGTTTCAAGTGTGTTAATTTGTGTAATATGGCAGTGACAGGAAGGATTAAGCCGATAACCAGAAAAGGTAGGTGAGAAAGACATCAAGATTGACAACAACAGATAGAAATTCAAAGACTCTAAATCCCATAACATTTTCCTCTGGAATGTGATACATCATTGTCTCATTAATCTGGTACCATTTAAATAAAAGCATTTTATATAACTGTGTTCATGTTTCTTTAATTTAACAGACATTTCATGCTAACATGTTATTATATGTTAATGTGACATCGCTGACATAAAACAATTTTGCTAAACATCAAAATGGCCAGCAGAATGACAATCACAAATCATTGAATGACAAGACACTTAAAGCGAACAGATTTTAATTTATAACGTTTACCAGTCTTTCCCTTTTTTTTAAAAAATAAAAAAATTGTAAAGCCTAATGTTTTAATAACTAAGGAACTTCAGATTAAAACCAAATTTATTGATAATTTATTAATAATTTTAATTTTTTGTTTTCATTGCTGAGTGGCAATGATGAAAAAATAATTGGGAAAAGGTTTCTTTTAAAAAGGTATTGGTTTGGATCAAATCCTGTTAGTTTCCACCACATTTGTACACTTGAAACTCCTTCAACATAATTAAAACAAATTAAATTTTCATATTCCTTTTTAAAATAAATGTTAACATTCCTTTATGAAAAGTTTTCCATTGGCCATCATCATCTGTAAATGGTGCATATTAATCAAGATAACCATGTGCATTTGTGCCAAAAATTTAATTAAGCTAATCTTGAGAATGAAAAGTCTTTTAAAGCTTTTTACTGAAGAAGATGCATTCTTGATCACGTTGGAGATTATTTTTGTAATGTACTCCTCCATCTCTATTTTTCATCTCTCTGTAAATCAAGTTAGAAACTTCAATCACACACAACCTCTAAAGTATGGAGTCTCATTTCCTGTCTACAATTTATATCTGACAAATGCCATGATACAGAAACGCTATCTTCTGTGATCTGACGGAATATCTTACTAATGTAATCACTAGTACATTACATCTGATTATTAAAAAAGATCTGTACCCATTTCACAAACACAAAAAAAATTGTCTCTTTTGAGGAAAAACTCCATTATAATGCTCTCTGATATAGAGGTTTTGTGAAGGTCAAAATGTGTCATTTAATATTTTTAAGAACTACACTTGCTCCATATTTTAGAAGTGCAAGTTCTATCAAATATAAGCCATAGTGAGTTTGTCAAAACACAACAATTAAGTTAATCACTTCACAAGTAAAATTAATTTTATTTGCTTTCCTCAGAATTAATTATTATTTTTGGAAGGACAAAAAAGTATTTATAAATATTTGAAGTTAATAATAATACCAACATTCTTTGAAATGAAATCAATTAAGCTTAGGTCACAGAGGACATCTATATCTGCGGGAAAACCTGGGCATTATATACAAAAATTTACATTTAACTAATTATTTTACACTCATGAGAAATGAGAAATCCTTTTCATACATGCATTGCACAAACACAGCAAAATTAATTATACATAAAAATTGATTTCAAAAGAATGAAACGAGAGCTATTAGCTTAGTTAAATCTAGATCTAGCTTTCACAAATGAATATCAAATATCGAAATCAATGGATCAAAATAAGTACCATTTATTAACGATTTTGAGAACTGTGTACAGTTTAAGGAACTCTATGGTAACACCATCCTTATATTTTATTTCAAACAAAATTGAAAATGCAATCGGGAAAAAAACACTATGCAACCATAACTGCCCTAAAGGCCTCTATATATCTTATAATGAAGCTTTGATTCTAATTATATTGTACACTTATTTGTAAATCTTATTAATGCTTGTTTGTCTATTATGCCCCGGGAGACTCCAAAATAATGCTGTTATGTTTGTGTTGGATTTAGTGCCAAAACTGTGCAGATAAAACCATCCCCATCATATTTAATTAGAAAACATTCACAGAATATTTAATAGTGCTTTAAAAGCTCTTTTTAATCCTAATTCAGCTTTGGGATAGAATTTATTTTAGAAAGTTTTTTTTTTAATACACGTATAATAAAATTATTTACATTTACACAAATTAACACAGTTTTCCTCTCAATAATTAGATGGAAATGGCATCAGTTTACAGAGTGTAGATAGTACATGTATATAAGTAATGTAAATAACATTGGATAAAGTGCAGATTGTCAAATAAGGTTACCAAACCACAACACATCAGTATAGATTGTGAAAAACTGGTTACCAAAAACACAGACATCATTGCAGATTGTAAAAACGTTTACCTAAACACAACACTAGTACAGATTGTGAAAACTGGTTGATATGGACACTAGAAACCAAAAAACACTGTTTAAAATTTATGGTTTTCTCTGGACAAATGATTTTATAAAATTGATTAAAAAAAAAAAACCCACAGAGAGCCTTAAAATTACTAAATCGAAACCAAACTGAAAATCAAAATCTGATGGACAGAACTTTCTTGAAAACAACAAAAGGTATATTTCTGCACCCTCCCCCCCCCCCCCCCAAAAAAAAATAAATAAATAAAAATAAATTAAATAAATAAATAAATAGAATAAAATAAAATAGAATAAAATAAAATAAAATAAAATAAATAAAATAATAATAAAAAAAAATAAAAACAGAATTGAAGGGTTATCTAAAATGTATTCCTCTATCTATATGATCTAAGTGATTAATCAAATGATGTTTGTTTTTATTCACCACACATCCAACCACACCAAGTCTCTCTAGGCTTAACTTGTGGCATATGGAGAATGCATTTAATCTATTTCAATATGTAATATTTTAACCTGAAAAATCATCTTGTCATTTGTATGAAATCTTAGCAGTGTCTCTGGCATGGAATCTCAATAAATCTAGGTCAGGAAAGCAGGCAGCTTCTGTTCATTTTCAACCATCACATTTACCATTTCTCCACCAGAAAACAGACATTATCAATCAAGTAATATCTGGAGAACAAAATACTCTAATTTCTGGGTGATCTTGTGAATCTAAACACTTGAAGAATGTACAATGAGAGAGAGAGACAGAGAGTCAATATACACCCAATACTCCTGGCAGAGTATGGGGGAGAGAGAAAGAGAGAGAGAGATATTTTTAATGTACATCCAGTACCCCTGCAAGAGAGAGAGAGAGAGAGAGAGAGAGAGAGAGAGAGAGAGAGAGAGAGAGTCAATATACACCCAGTACCCCTGGCAGAGTATGAGAGAGAGAGAGAGAGAGAGAGAGAGAGAGAGAGAGAGAGAGAGCAGGAACAGTGCCCATTTCGTTTTGACCAATACAAATTACTGTAATCCACTAAGCCAGCATTTGTTTTATTTCAAACCTAACATTAGCTGTTGTTTTTATTGAGTTTATTTGCCAGAAACAAAAGTTTTGTCAGATGGTTTTACAATTATCTCTGTTATTTTCATCACCGGGCTTCAAGTCAATTTGATTTCTATTTGATCTCTCGGAGAAAACTAGCCCTTTCATCGAATTATGCAGACTAACTAGCAGATATGGTGTGATGATAGAGAGAATTGTATCCGTTAACTGACAGTTTTTAACAGGGATAAAATTATATTAGTTCTGCCTTAGCTCAATTTTCTCTCTCATCAATTTACATTATACAAAAAATAAAAAAAAATTTGATTTTATTAACCATATAAAATACCTTTGGAGAAATATTTATATCAAATTTAACCAGTTAACATATATTATTGAAACTTGAGACAGTATACAACCTTGTTTTTTAAATGTCAATTACATTCATGAATGTCAATCATTAATTAATATTGTATGGTCAATTTTTCTGTTTATTTTATCGATTTTCAACATGTGAATTATTTTGGTTTTTTTTTTTTTTAATTTAACTAAAATTGTTTCTTTTTTGAAAATTATTTGTATCTTTTAAAATTTTGTTTAAGGCTGCATTAGCAATTTTTTCGCTATTCTTGATGAGAGTAAGCTAATTTGACAGGATAAAACTGCGAATACAGCATAAATCACAAACTCAACTAACAGTGCTACATAAAAAAGCATCGTTATCATTAAACTTCAAAACCATTAGTCATCATTTAGTTCTAACCCAGGTTTATTACAGTAACTTCTCCTACAACATGTGACATAATTATTTGCCATTAAAAACAAATTAGCATGAAATCATTCAACCTGCATCTTAACAAGCGGTTAAATTTCAAAGTTCATTGTAACTGCAGGGCAACATCCATTCCCATAGAACAGATGAGGATATATTTTTATCAAAATAGTATAGACTTTTTAGTCATCAAATTTAAAAGTCAAAATGTGATCTGTCTTCTCAAAATCCTGAAAACATGCAATTCAGATGCAGCAACCATAACAAGCCTGAACTTCTTAATATTAGGGCACCCCCCCCCCCCCCCCAATTAAAATTTTTTTTGTTAAATAAATTGACCACTGAATACACATCTTATCTGATGGACATCAGAGGTTTAGAGCTCAAAGGTTATTCAATTTGGATTGGTGCCAGTGTACAATTCATTATTATTTACTGTAACTTCTCTATCAAGTTGACAGTTACTGGTTTAAATGTATCTAAAAAAGCAATGGCTCTACTTTCAATAATATGTAATCTTGAACTACATGTCTGCATCATTTATTTAATAGATTTAAATATACTAAGGATGCTAAAAAATCACCAGGGAATATTGAATCAAATTACAAATTAACAAACAGGAAATAGATTTAATGTGCATCTTAAACTATGACATTTACCCATAATGCACCATTTTACCTTACATCCTTCCCTAATATTTTTTATTTAACAGGAGAATGATGGCTTAATACTAAATCTATCATTTCTTTAATTATATTCCTTTGCATCTGCTGTTCGATTGTCAATTTTTTCAGATAGAATTTGATGTCATAACATTTAAATAGATACATAATGTCATATGATCTTTGCCCTCAGTTAACATTAACAAATTCTTGTCAAAATTCCCAGCCTGTTTGTTCATGAGGAAAAAGAACTTTAATATCTTTGTAAATGTATGAATTTAGTAATGAAGGATGTAAATTGTTTAACCTGAAGGTGAAATCTGCACTATATCACCAAAATAAGAAGGCATACCTCTATTCTAAAGACTTGATAATTACTAATAGGTCTACCTAATTGATTTATCACTTAGTTGCGCCTGATTGAAAGCATTTTATGATTTATCACTTAGTTGTGTCAGATTGGTGGTGTGGATATATATTCCGTGGTTGGTGCCAACACTTGATAAACACTTGTTATTCTGAGGTGATAAAAGTTAATTCAAGTGATATTTCATGGGTTCTTGTCTACTGCTTCATAATTAGAAGTGGTTAATTTATTAACTTGCAACTTGAGAAGCCTATGCATGACCTTGTGCTACTGACCACTTACTACAAAATTAGAATCTGACCAGTTACATTTCAGAATGTTTTGAATAGCTGTCAAGATTCCTGATTTAATAAATGAAGCCAGATTACAAAATGAATTTTTGATCCTTACATGATTAATGTTTTGTGGAGAGAGAGAGAGGATAAAGTTTTCATGCAGAACTTGCAGTTGATCAATAGCCAATTAAAAATCAAAAGGAGAATCACGAGAGAGAGAGAGAGAGAGAGAGAGAGAGAGGGAGAGAGAGAGAGAGAGAGAGAATGTGTTTGTGTGTTATATGAACACATTGCCACATTACACACATCAAGTGTGTTATATTAATTAAAGCAGAAC
This sequence comes from Tegillarca granosa, assembly GCA_029721355.1. Lineage (NCBI taxonomy): Eukaryota > Metazoa > Mollusca > Bivalvia > Arcoida > Arcidae > Tegillarca > Tegillarca granosa. The sequence goes on from CM056607.1 coordinate 18,543,787, forward strand.
ACACCCAAGATAATCTCTAATTTAAACATCTGGTCTTAAGACTTGTAAACATTAACAATGTTAGTACTTCTCCTGAAACAACACATTTACAGTTCTGCACCAAAAATCTCCATGGTAACTACGATTAAAAGTATTAGTTATCCAAGACCTTTGAAATTTTGTACAGAGAGGTCAACATAATATGATAGAATTTTCTCTGTAAGAAACCTACTCAAAAATAGTTGAAATATGCTTTATTTTTCACTTATATACAAATATATATATATTAACTATTTTCAAATTATTATGTTGCACTAGCATCTTCCTTTTTTCCCCAAAGTCGAAGACACAATAAAATTCTTTTATTATGGTGTAAAACAATTTTCAGTTTTAAAGAAAACTTGTCAAGTTCCAACTCTTAAGATAATAGTAAAACTTTTGAAGTCAATGTCTTCAGCCTCTTCAGTCAAAATGACGGCTGATACACAGCTATATTTAGAAGTTATGTATAATAAAACTAAAGACTTCCTTCCTATTTCCTAGTTCCCCAAAGAAATAAATAAACAAACAAGCCTTGTCAAATCCAAGCAGCCAAAATATGTAATAAATGCAATTACCATTTGTATGATAGAAAAGAAGAATGCCTTGTCATTACCAAGGAATGATGCCGCTTCTGACAAAGATATCTCTCTGAACAAAAAAAATGCCAACTATATAATCAGACTCCCAAATTACCGTTTTATATCCATGCCTGATAAATGACAGCATGCCATAACACATTTCCGTGAATAATAATTATACAATCTTTTCCTTATTTCCGCTCTAAAGCTTGACCGAGCTATCAACTTGAAATCTCATAAAATTATTACAATGACAAAGTCCATCAGAATTATTGACTAGTTCATTATTGGGTAGTGTTGTTGTTTTTTTTTCTGGTTAAGAGAGAGATAATAGGTTATATATTTTCTGTTTATAATTAACCCAGGTGTTTATTCTCAAAAATATTAGGTGTAAGAAACTTCCACAAAATCACATAAAAAAACAGAAATTTTACCATGTTTAAGAACTTTTCATGCTTTATGAGGTCAGATAAATGGGTCACTATATAATCTTATGATTAGCAATGACATGTATTTATGTATCCATTGTAATTTACAACAACACACTGGAGGATTAGTTTGTATAATAAAGTATTTTATGGCAAGAGATGCCAAAAGTCTAAGTGTTTAGAAAACTGTTCACATGCCCCTCCAAATTTACCAGTGAGAGAGGAAGAAATATGTTTACATCTTGTGTGTACGGTTGAGTGAATACATTATGCTTCATTAATTCTAATCAGGGATGATTATCAGATACAGACACAGAAATTGACAAATTTTCTAAACAAACTGTCAAAAGACTTTTATAAAATCTAAAAAAAGGGGGAAAATCTCAAAAGTCATCTATCTGCCAGTATTTTACTGATAACATTTTTAACATGTGAAAATGAAATGGAATGCATCACTGTTTACTTCACCACTGAACTTTAATATAAACAATGGAGCAGTCAGAAAGAAATGATGTTTATCACCAAGTCATGATTATTCCAGAATGTAAAAGAAACCCTAAGAAAACTTGCTCACATGAGGGATCTTTCCCTAGGATGGAACCGAACCTGGCAAAAATAGTTGACAAATATTCCATTTTAAATTAGAACGAAACAAAAAATATAAATTTCTGGTTAAAATAACAAGTCCTTGTAGACTGACAAGAATCTTTAAATTACAAACATAATGCAGTTGTTGAAGATTTTTTTGAGGAATTATAACTACATGACAAGGTCAACATGTGTTAATGGTATATAATTAAGAGAAGACAGTTTTCTTTAACAATCATTCTTTCTAGTTTTAAATAGGTTTATATACCAGCACTTAACACTGCTTGAATCCCCATTGTAAAATCTTTTTTTTTTTTTTTAAAAAAAAAAAAAAAAACAAAAAACAACTTTTACTTGGTGGTAAAAAAAATGAATGTGCTTCAAGTTATCATAATAAAATGAGAGAGAGAGAGAGAGAGAGAGAGAGAGAGAGAGCAAAATAGGAGTTGCAATTCAATTCCAATCACTTTAATACACCCAGATATCTTCAGAGAGATAGAGAGAGAGAGAGAGAGAGAGAGAGAGAGAGAGAGAGAGAGAGAGAGAGTTAGTTAGTTTTGAGAGAGAGAGAGAGAGAGAGAGAGAGCACAATTGGAGTTGTTTTTCTATTCAGATCACTTAGATACACCAGGCATTTTCAGAGAGAGAGAGAGAGAGAGAGAGAGAGAGAGAGAGAGAGAGAGAGTATGCAATATGCTATGTTACATATTACAACTGGGAGAGGTCCATGAACATCATATAAGGGGAAAAGGTCAATGTATATAAGAAACATGTTTAGGTATAGAAACTGAATTTGACACTGGAGTGAAAATGTCCTTCCAATGAGCTAAGCAGAACATGTTATTTATAGGTAAATGCCTAAATTATTTTACATTCCACATAAATTTGTAATCTGTTCTTGCACACAAAGGTACACAAGCATTACAATTCCTCTCAAACAAACTAATAAAATAAGAATTAGAGATAGAAAAATTATGCAAGTTTTTGCCTTCTCATCAGTTCTTTTTACTATCTTTACTGATGGGACAGGTGTGCCAATGAATGACATGGAACAGATAACTTTGGATATTGGTCCTATTACTATGGCAACAATCCCAAATTATCCTTCTAGCATGTATACACCATTCATCAAGATTGATGCATGAATTCACAAAAACAAGAAGACCTCTTCCTAATTCCGCAATAACCAACAGAAAAAAATCTAATTACATTTCAAACAAAGATCTTCTGCCTCTGGAAGAAAACTGAGACGACCTAAACTTCCCATCAATATTACAAAAAAATACCTGTTTCTATGGCAACCATCATTGGATAAGATAGTGAAAATAAGTTTCTGATCAAACTTTGGGGTGGTACTAATCAGATGGTTCTGCAGAATGTTAATGAACCATAAATGAATTTGATGATCATCTATAAAACAAAAAAAGAGAATAAAATCCAAAATGAAAAAAAAGCGAAAATGAAGATGTTCTCGTGATAAAGAGATCTGGCGTAACACCAAACTTTCTAAACATTCCTCCGACTATGAATCTTGTTTTAACACACCACAGTTTAGGCTATAGAAAACTTTGATAATAAATAACTATTTTGTCTTTAAAAACTTCTACAGTTTATTGTTGAACATGAAAACTTTAAAACTTACTTAAGATTACACATGGAAGGGTTTTCAACATGTCACAATTAATCACAGCCCTGTTATCCAACTTAATGCTTCCAAGTGGTGGCAACGCAAATATGTCAAAATTCATCAAATGAACTATCAATAACACCTCTATCATCATTAAAACTCTAATCAGTTTATTGAAAATGAAAGGTCAAAATCTGTATGGATTACAATTTTTAATCAATAGTTTTTTTTAGGTTACCAGATCTTAGCATTACAAAGTGGGGAAGAAGTTTACTGTAATTCTAAATTTAAATCTTTTTAAAAATTTTAAAATGTTGACAGTGGTGATAAGCTCATGAAAATCTTGTTAAAATTGGCCATTGACATACAAACCAATTTTCCTAAAACCACAATTTTTGCTGTAATCAAGACTATTAATTTCAATTTCTTGAAATTCTGTTATAAAATGTTGACCTCCGTAAATAACAATTTTTGAGCTCAGAAAAAAAAATCCCAAATTGTTATTATAATAACCCCAAAAGTTGTGGTAAATCACCACAGTACCATATGGTGCTGCAACAAACAACAAATTTACTGATGTAAAGTGACTGCTTCAAAAGTGAAAAAAAAAAAGTGCTAATCCTGGCAGCTATGACTACAATCGCCATCATAGAATAAACCAACCTTTAAGACATGAATCGGAATTTCAATCTTATATTTGTACACTTATGAAGAACAACTGAATCACCTCAACAGCATTCAGAGGGAACCTGACTAAAGATTCAATGGAAAGACAACCCAACCCCAAGGACAGACACAAACCTTACTGAAGATCATCTTTTGAAATAACTACAAAAATGTTACACAAAATATGATCGCAATATCATGAATACGATTAACACCTTCAAAATTAACACTACAAATTTCTAATGATGACTTTTAACAAGTTACCATGGTTAATTTTTCTAAAACTTTCCTGAGTTAACTGGATTTAAATGCAAAAAAATACATTTGACACAGTTATGTTTAAAAAAGAAATGAAATTACTATGGCATCAGTAACTACATGTACTATCAATTCAATAAACCAAGCTTTAGAGAAATTGGATAGAAGAAAAATATCGGATTACAAATGATTTTAGTTAGTTAATGCTATCATTTAATCAATAAAAATTTGTTTTTTATTACAGATTTAGTAAACAAGCTTCGGAATCAAAGTCTTTGTTAAGTCATAAAACAATAAAATGAAAAAATATGGGGAAACTTCTTTTCCAATATCTTGTGACAGATTTGTCAAATCCTGGCAAAGCAGCAACCAAGATGAAAATATTTTAGGCAAGTATTGAAAATAGGATTGGTGCATAAAACCTTATTTATTTAGACCCCCCCCCCCCCCTTTTTTTTTTTTTTTTAAAAAAATATACCATTTCAACTCCTCACATTTTCTGTGTTGATCTTGACTTCATGGCACCTATAAAACTACTGTTTTTTTTTTTTAAATTCTCACATTGCACATGAACCTATTGGTGGCAAACAGAAATGAATCTGACAAGGGGAGATAAACCTGGCAAATATGGCACTGTTACATTGAAGTCAATGTTTTATCTTCCATTAATTTCCAATCTTTTGATGACAACAATTAAAAGTATGGTTGTTGGTAAATCATACCTTAGAAATAACACATAATGCAATCAATTAAACTCTGATAATCAAGTTCATTTTTTAAACAACATTTTCTCTCGAAAAATGCTAAAAAATAATGAAAATAAAATAAAACAAAACCAAAAAATCTATATAATGCTGAAACAGAAATCAATCAATGCGTAAATATCAAAGTTTTATAGTCTGCTGCACGATTCCCGGTCCTCCTCAATTCGTTTTTATTGGCATTTAATCTGAATACAAACCTGTATTGATCAAATACCAATTGGAATGGCCATTAATTAAAACAGACCATGCTTAGCTTCTAACAATGGCCGCTGTTAAACAAACTGGAATTGGTTCACGTCTAGGTGACAAACAGGAAACACAATTAAAGGCACTTATTACTTAATTCCCACACAAAGGAATGCATTTCACAACCACACTGCTTAATGATGAATCCCACTGTCATTTTCCAATTGAATGAATCCATGAAAGTATCCATTAATTACATCGGCCTTTTATTCCAAATGGCAACAATAAACAATCTACCTGTGAATGCATCTGACAGGTCATCAAAGCCAACTTATGGAAATGAAGCACTATTTTCAAATCAGCACTATTTTGTATAGAAAATTCACTGTATCAATTAAACTTTCACAATTTCTTTGCAATTTTTTTTTTCACTTCCTTTACAATGATGGTTTCACAAAAAATGCACATTGAATCATTTGAATCACAAAATCCATGTTTCCATAGAAACTATTATCCTGAACTGAAATGCTATGAAATTTCACTTAAGGTTTAGTCCAGCAATCGGTACCAGGCAAGATGGCCGTCATGTCAATCTCATGAATCCAGTTATTCCAAAGTAGACAGACACCTTCAAAATCTAAAAATTTTAACCAGAGCAAACACTAGCACTACAAAGCGTTCTATACCTAATACTGACAACTACCAGACTACTGGACAAAACTGAGATATAAGCCAAAATTACTGACTAGAATGTGTTAATATACCCAAATGACAAAGATAACAACATTTGAAGAAATATGCCGAAAAGTTTTTCTTATTTTAATGAGAACAAAAAGTTTAAGTAGAGTCTGCAAGTCTCGTCTCAAATCTTTGATTTTGTGCCCTGATATGGAAATGTTACTGTCAATCTTCAAAACCTAGACATTGGCATTGGTTACATCTCACTGATTTCGCTTTTTTTTTTTTCCAATTTTTATTTATTTCCAATCATGTTGATTGTTCTTGTACCCATGAATTTCAAAATTCATGCAGGTCACATGACGAGACTTGGAGACCCTATGATCAATTTCTTCAGATTGTATATCCTTATCAGATTTTGGTGTAACACATGACCAACTACTCCCCAGCACATACTGAAAATTGACTACAGTATCTACCTGACGAACTATCTGACTAATTATCTGACTAACTAACTAACTACCTGACAATGCAAGACTAAACAACTAGACAACCAAAGCAACCCGTTAGACAGAACAGAACAGGTAATCTAACAAGATCTATATTAAGTTCTCCGATTACTATAAACTTGCAGACAAAAATATTTAAATCCCAACTACTACACCCATACTGATTAAAAAGGCATAAACTATGACTAAGTAAAATATAGTTGTGCTAATAATAAAGTAATGACGATAATAATTATATTATAAATGACAGATAATATGCTACTGATATATATATATATATATATATATATATATATATATATATATATATATATATAGCTGAAAAACAATCATAAATTATTATATATATAGTCACTAATTAGTGCAAGAATTCATTAAAGCTACTAGGAAAAATTTGCATGCATGCATTACTCAGACGGATACAGTATATCTTTGTCGAAGATGAAAACAGAAACTGTCTGATATATGTACTTAGCACTACTGAAAAGTAACTATTACAGCGAGAGTACTTTGGTATACATCACGACTTTTGCAAGTCATAGGAACGTGAGAACAGGCATTTCCTATTGCCTATGGTAGACATGTCGGGAATGCGAAATGTGATTACCATTAATGAAGGAAGTTATTGAGGGTATGTCTCAAACGTGCTTGTTCATTTCCTCAAACTCGTTGGTCTCTACCAGCTTGTAAATGTCTTCACATATGCCTAGGTATTTAACTGTTTGTAAGTGTAAACATCCCCTTTTTAATCACCGACTGATAATGACTTGTACGATATCCTTTCTTTTTTATGAGAATCAAAAAGGTTTACTGGAACTTCTTCTACATTCCTGCTAAGATATATGTCAGCAAACTGCTTTCTCCTAATCTACACCGGTATCATTGACACTCAAATTAGTTTTTGCATGACAATAATTACAGTTAAGGATAATGTAGGACACCATTGGCATATAAGCCATCCAATCTCTCATTATCCCCCCCAACCCCCAAATCACCGATGTACATCAAGGATAAACATAGGGTATTGAAGTCCCCCTATCCCTACACCCCACACATCCCTTCCCATTTCAAATACATAAAAGATTGAATAAGTTATTTTTATATATAAAAGAGTTAAGCATATTTAAATTCATTTTTCATTCCAATTATCAAAGATATCTTTAATTGAAACTTGAATACCCTTTTATAAAAAAGTTCGTTTTCTAAATAACTCATCAAATTTCAATGAGTAAAATTTAAAAAAAAAAATTAATCTGTACATCTAAATCAGATTGCACTATTACATATATAATTAATTGTTATTTTTCAATAAAAATAAAAATCTGAAATCAGTTTAATCACAATTTCTTTTTTTTTTTTATTGAAACGATCTAAAAAAAATAAAAAAAAAAATAACCACAACTTTTAAGTTTTTTTTTTCACTATTCATGAAAAGCAATCTGTGCATTAATAAATCAATTCTAATGCCAATTAACTTTAATTGGCACAATTTCCAATAACAATTTTTTTTAAAAAAAACCCTGAAAAATTTTAAGATTAGTTGAAATTGAAATAGTTTCCAAGGCAACAGTTTTTTTATTTTATGTTGATATTTTTACAATTAGTAAATTTAGTTAATTGGTCTAATCTTTAAAATACTTCGAACCATGGAATTAGACCCTTGTTGTATGTGGTGAGAGAATTGGTTGGCAAACAGTTCAATGAATGCATCTATTTCAAGAATTTTTAAAAATGTTCAAAAAAGAGAGAGAAAAAAAATTGTGCTTGAAGACAATAGAATAATACAACAATACATTATATATACCCGGCGATGTTAGCTGCTAAAAAGCTAAAAGCTTACAACTTGAAATGCATTTTCTAATTAGCAAACAGAACATGCTACTATAGCTTCTCCATAGTTCGTTTACAATTTCTGTAAATATTTAAATATGTGTGCGACTGTGTATATATGTACATATATAAGGTAATAATCACATATTCAAAACCAAATAAAACAATATTGGCAGCAGAAACATATTATTTTTTAAAATCTATTTCTATCAAATATACTGAAATATTACTGAAAACATTCAAGGTAATGGTTTTAAGTTGCAAAATTTATTAGACTGAAGATAAGACAAATTTTTTTCGAAAAGCATTACAAAATTTCTAAAATACCAAAGAATCCTTGAGGTTTCTTAAAAGTTCATCAAAGTTTTAAGAAAATCTATTTATATTTTATGAGTAACAAATACATCAACACGAAGTCAAAACGTTATCTGGTTCCCATACATTATTGGCATGAGTCTCAGATTAGGAGTTGGAAACCAGTCTACCAGTATGTCAGCAACAATAATACAACTGAACAAATAATATCTATATTTAACAAAATATTTTTTAATCAAGTAAGTTAAAACTTGTTTTAATGTACCAAAAATGCTGTCATTTCATTCAATCCCATCCCTAAATTGCAGTCATTTCATTCACTCCCATCCCTAAATTGCAGTCATTTCATTCAATCTCATAGCTAAATTGCAGTCATTTCATTTATCCCCATCGCTAAATTGCAGTCATTCCATTCAATTGCTGTCATTTTATTTATCACCATTTCCAAAAATGTCAATTTCTATCATAAATAATTTTTAAAACTCCTGCACATTACCCAAAAAATGTCAGAAATTTTAACTAACAAATAAAATTAAATTTACTGCAAATTTAGTTTTTGTTGTACAAAGCTTAAAGACTTTATTCTAGCAACCGTTTTTTACGAGAAAGAAACAATTTATTAATGTTGCTGACATCCCCTGGTGGCCCTTATCTTTCACACAGTTTAACTATACCTCTATGGCGATTTGTAGTTTTATCAAACATCAGCATAGCATCTTCAATCTGAAAGTACAGAAAAACACAAAAAGTTATTAATTTTAGAAAATGGAATCAAAATATTAATTTCTATGTTATTAATCTTGTGTTGTGACATATTCATCATCAATTCCATACAACACGACAAAACCATTTATCCTTCCTCTTATTAACCAAATTGAATACAGAATAATTGCTACCACTACTACAGTCCAAGAAATCCATGGATTTAAATGTCTCGCCTGGATAGTTTTTGATTGAGTAAAAAAATTACTTTAACATAAACTTTCACATTTTGACACGCCGCCGCCACCACCTACGACACCTGAAAAGTAACACCAAAGTCTCGCCTTATGGCAATGCCAGGCTCGACAAAAACTAGGTTTGTAATGCCTCTTAAATAATTATAAGGTCTAAAGCATTGGTTTACATGCAACAATCTCTCTCTCTCTCTCTCTCTCTCTCTCTCTCTCTCTCTCTCGGGTTCAAATCAGTCTCAGGCAGATAATTTAGAGAGAAAAGTCATCATTTACTTGCTGAGGGTTTGTGGTTTTCTCTTCACACTCTTAGACTTCACTATTTCTAAACAAACCAACTCAATATACATATAAAACCATTAACTAGGGGGTGTAAAAAATTCATTAGACCATCCTGCTACCTTGACAATTATGACACTTTGTCTACAAATGACCAGCAATTAGCATTTCTGAGCAAATTACCTCATAAACATAATTTAAACTGGTAAGATTGGAGACAGGATTATTCAAAAAGTAAATAAAATAGAGAACATTTTTTGCTTTTTTTTGGAAAAAAAACATGGGGGAGATGACATACAGTTAGTTGATAAACTGACAAGAAATTACAAAAAACAAATTGTAAACATTTATATGGAATCAAGTTGAACTTGTCATAGAGTATACCTGACCATAAAGGTCACTAATTTATGTTCTTTATTCTTAATTAAAGGCGACAATTATGTCCATTACAAAGCATTTAATTGTATTCATCATGCCTCTAACACACACACACACACACACACACACACACACACACACACACACACACACACACCCCCTTTATGTAGTGGTCTCGCTGCACAAGCTCGGATAAACACTACTTTAAACAAAACAACTTTCTGTGAACCAAACTTTCATTTCATTTTCTCGGCATGAACTAGGTCTAATACAAAGAAAAAGTATCATGAATAATTACATTCAATAGAATTAGGTCACTTATGCAATGAAAAAAATTATACAAATAAATAGAAAGTTTGTCCCTTGCAAAATAAATTAATGTGAAAAATAAAACTAATTAATGATGTGATAATCATCTACAGATTTTTAATGACTTTAAACAAAACAATGTGATCTATACATTCCGTCCATATATCATAAGTAAAAACATCATAACTCAGGACAAAGTGTAAAGTCGTAAGAAAATGACAATGTCCAGAGGCAATTAATACCTATAAACAAAGGTGTATACATTAATTATGGTCATTTCCAATGAACAAATGACCAATATGACCAGTACCAAGGATGTAAAATACCAATGTTCATGATATTCAAATAAGACACTTATTGCAAAATACCCACAAAAAACCAATAAATGGACATTCCATCAACTTTATATCATCATCAGAAGAGGTCAAGCAGGTCAAGTCATCAATCATAACTTTAATATCAGTGGTCATTTTTCCCACCATTGAAAAGTTGGATAATAATAAATGGTCATTTGAGGTCAAAATATTTAGGTCAACTGTTATTAAAATGCAAGATGACACTTGATAGGAAAATAATTATTAATAAAAATAATAAACGCAAGAAAAGTTTTAAAGTTAGTTTTAAAAGGAGTACAATCATTTTTAATTATTTCGTTAAGGCCGGAAATTATCATTTTTTGAAATTATCAAATGATCATTGCTAAGCGATAAATATTAGCTTGACAACTTTTATTTGTTTTGACTAATGTCAATACATAATACATATTTTTATGGCTAGATGGAATTCACTAACAAGTTTATCGATGTATATATACTGTACACGAATATAATGAGACCTTGGCCACCATGATTTTTTTTTTTGCAGCCACACAAGAGAGTTATGCATGTACAACAAAAGAAATGTGGATATTATTTTAATCTCCATCAGAATTTTTCTTTTTGATATAAGTCAGTCTGCCATGCTTACATTGACAATAATCACAACTAGACTTTGATCATTTAGTGGTCAGGGTGGTCAGTTTTACTCATGTCTGCAGATAAGCATTCTGCTGTAATGGTCAGCTAAATATATACAATTACAGTGTTATTACATTCATGTTTTATGTTCAATGTCTGTATGTATTTGTATATCAAAACTACCATCAAGCTTCCACCTTTTGATAAACATTCTCCAATTTTCGGTCGCATTGCAGCATATACTCAACCATAATGCAAAATGTGCTTTTTTCCCAATTTTGTAACACTCTCTCTCTCTCTCTCTCTCTCTCTCTCTCTCTCAAGAAAACCAATCCTGGTCAGATGAGGGCAATTCAAGGTCAATTGGAGACGATTACTTCATACTGCCAGAAGGGACATTTATTTTGTTTCACAGAAATCTATCTGTCATTACCATACCAAGTTTCCTCGATCTAACTCCCCATGATCACTGTTTTATTGTACTATCTGGTTCGGGATTGGCAGACATTTTGTCATCATCTTGAAGCCTTATAAACACAGATTCAATTACTTTACATCCTAAATTGGCTGATTTGATGGTAGAGGTTACTTCTCATCCTAATATACACTACAGAACCAATGCTACACAGAAATCAATATTATCAACTAGTCAATAAAAGTCACAATAAAGCAAGCCTGCTTTTTTTCTCAATGATTATAGCAGCCTAAAAAAATTTCGAATCTGGTAATAAGTTTAAGGGGCACCCCATGGGGAGATTAGTGCTAAACATTAAGAATACAAAAAAGAATGAAATGCCTTATATAAAAGAAATGCAAGATAGTTACAAATAAAGGACACAAATTTAAAGGCGTAAAACAGGCATATATAAGGATTATATAAAGGGTTGAAATGTTGAGGAATTTCAAATTTTCCATTGCATACTTTAAAACAAACCCTAATCATACTTTTTGATATCATCATATGTGGAAAATAAATATCAACAACATCTTCAGATTCATAAACAATGAATATCATATTCTAAATACAAATAGTTCAAGAGCTCTCTCTCTCTCCACTCCCTCTCTTGTTGCCCTCCTCTCTTGCTCTCCCCACTCCATCTCTTGCTCTTCCCACTCCCTCTCTTGCTGGACCTCTCTTTTATAACATATTTACTACAAACGACTGCTTATCCTCTTTATGTCATTACTTAATTAATCAGGGAGCACAGTATGGCCATAATTAAGCATGGATTCGAAAATAACACATCACTTCCATAAACTTAAATTATATCATATCAAAAACCATTACTTTCACATAATATTGCAAAACACACACAAATCAATGTTTAATTTAAGACTCTGAAATCATTCAAAAGTGAAGAAAATGCTTCTTTATGCTTTTTTTTTTTTTTTTTTTTTTTTTTGCAATTCTGTGTAGCAAACATAATTCAAATTTATTCTATTGACATCAACATAATGAATAAGTTTTATCACACTCTCTCGCCAACCCTTTGATTTATTTCTGCTATAGATGCCTAAAACGGTAAAGACATCGCAAATTGTCCTCGGGGAATCCAATCAATACATAGCCTGTTCTATTAATATCTAGTCACACGCTACAATCACTACAGTATCATACAGACCAATAACACATTGACTTCATCTTCCAGGAACCATCAGTCAATAACCTTTTACACCAATCTTATTTAAATGTATGGACAAACTTCTACCCCGATATCTGCCAGATACACAATAACTTAAACTGTCACAGCCTTATTAACAATGTATCAAATACGCAGATGGCTAACATTTTATTAGAGGAAACTGGCGGAATGCTCTTATCAGAAAATGAATTGGAAATTGGTAAGAATTAATTTCAGAAGGAAACAGTCTTAATTCCGTATCAACATTTTCAAAGGCTCCAGGATTTTTTTATATATTAATTATATGTTATTTTTCTGATGCACTTAAATCAATCTCGAGATTTTTTTTTATACAAATTTGCTTTGATATTTTTGACAATAAATTTAACACATTAACACATTGTACTCAAAAGGACCTTTAACATTTATCTTTTTTTGTCCCTCAACCTTTGCAAGCAGTGAACAAATCTAAAACCATAGATATTTTAGGTCTCATTAGGTAAATGTTGACAAATGTTATCATTTTTGGAATTGAATTTTAATTATTCAAAGGAACAATGCTGTGAGCAAATAAAAATAAAACACCTCTACAATTTTATTGACTTTTGAGCTTAAAAATTCATTTCATGTGAAATGTGCCAACAGAGACGAACACCACGCATTTTGGATAACCTAAACTAAAATACATGCAGCATTAAAACATGGATGAAGATTTGGTTCTAATAATCGTTTTTCTCTCTACCAATGCCAGACATGTTTATGTTCATGTAGCCAATTGATGACAAATGACAGACAGATGTACACAGTAGTGGTGCAAAGTTTATGCAATAAAGAATTTACCAATTAAACCCTTAAACTCTTGCATGTAGCTGGAAGCCTTGATGGTCAATTCATCTAAAAACCCTGCTTACCGATCTATTTTGATTATGATCTGAACATACATGGTGAAAGGGGCTTACTTATTTTTGAGTAAAACCAGAATACCATTTTTCTTACACATAACAGTTGAATTGTGTAAATTCGAATTCCTTATTCCTATAATGAACAGCTCATTGTGTCTATCAACATTTATCATATTCTCCAATACTAAAAATAGATCTTATATATAATCTTGATCCAAAACAAACAGTAGAAAAAAACTTCTCTCTAAAACTCTCAACTTTGTTGCTAAAATTAGACCGAATACTAAATATATGATCCCAATACAATCAGCAAATTTACCCCCCCCCCCCAAAAAAAAAAAAAAAAAAAAACAAAAACAAAAAAAAAAACTGCAATAAAGAAATTTTATATATATATATATAAATATATATATATATATATATATATATATATATATATATATATATATATTTATATATAAATCAGTTGGTGAAAAGAATGTTTTTTTTCCTCTCCAAAACTACATTTCCAATGCCGAAAATACACCTTGCAGATAATCACGATCCAAAAACAATCTTACAAAAAAAAGTCCCTTGAAACCCCACACTATATGTAAATATACAAAAGCTGAATTAACATTGATTGGACCTAAATAAAATTCCGTATCGCATAACTTAAACCATCTGTAAAATTAAAAATATTTGGCAAGCATGAATTTTTTCCAGGTGGCCTCCATGAAATAACTGTAAATGATAATGTATATGTGTGCGTGTGTGTGTGTGTGTGTGGGTGGGTGGGATAAATTTTGTATTTTGTATATATATTTCCCTAGAAACATAAAATGTTATATTATATTCCTATGGCATCTTGTACTGTGCAAAAAAAAAAAGGAAAAACTGATGCCAAGGAACCAAAATATGGGCTTTCAATTCATTAAATACATTCAATTCAAAGACAGACCTTTCGAACTTAAACCAGTCTTAACAAGCAAATAAAATAAAAAGCAAGAGACTGAAATTTATCTAACGAGATTGCTAATCACTTTATGAACTGACCAATGTGTAAAGAATTTAAAAATATTAAAACAATAGGCCACATAAATAAGATAAAGATTAATTAAACATTTTCTTTGACGATTCTAACAATCCGGTTCTAAACCTTTAGAATATCAGTGAAAAAATATAATGAAAGAAGGAAAAAGGAAATATTTTATTTATGCAAATTTTAGTTTATTTGTCTTAAACAGACTCGGTTTTGGATTTCTATCAGAACCAGGCCTATCAATGTATAGTACATAAGTGTGTGAATCAGTGTTATCAGATACAACAATTGAGTCGTAGTGCCTCAGAAATATTTGACAAGTGTCTTTTGTTGTTCTAGATAATCTGATAAAAATAACTTGACCCCATTTAGCATTTTACAACAAGTTCGCAGTACAATGTTGCACATATTCTATTTATCAAAGAACTGTACCACATGACATTTTAAAGACAACTAGCTTCAGGTATAAGAGCATTCAACCCTGAACATTAAAGTCACACGTTTTTGAGATAAAGGGCCAATAGTGTCAATTTTTTTCCTATTAAAACAATTAAACAACATGCATAATGTTTGAATCATAATGCCATACCCCCTGCTTTCTTCTTAGTTTCTGAACTTTCATATTGTTTTAAATGTTAAAATTTAGAATTATATTCTTTTGCTTTACCTTGATGAAATCTGCTTGTTTTCCTAAATTTTCAAGACATAGCTTTAAGACGGTAAACATGAAGATTTCAAGGAAAAGATGGTGATTATTATTTAGAGCCAAACATGATTTTTTATATATAGTTTCTGCTTCAACAATAAATTACACAAAGTCTTAAAATGATAATTTATCATGAAATACATTACATCTCCAAACATGGTGAAAAGTGTGTATTTCATTCATAACATCATGGTTTCTGAAAAAGCTTTGGTGACAGTTTTAAAAGTGAGCTTAATATATACATGCTGTGAAAATATTACATTGACTGCATTAATTAGTCACTGAAGACTGAACTGTGAAAATATTACACTGACTGCATTTATTAGTCATTAAAGACTGAACTTTCCATCACATTTTTTGAAACAGACTATACATATATATCCCTTATCAGGAAAATCACTGTTACCCAAGGTCATATGTGTGGCAACAATGGTATCCATGCCTGGAAGAACATCTATAATCAGTTTTGTTGATCATGTTTGGGATTTTGTTTTAAGGACAACCATATACAGTGACATATTGTATAAAGTATAACTGTAAATGTGTGTCTATCTCATCTACCTGCAAAATACCACCCAGAAAAAAAAAAACAAAACAAAACAAAACAAAAATATAAATCCCTTCAAAATCACTCTTATAAACATTTATGTAACAGCTAACAACAACAAACAAAGAAAAAGTTCTTTAACTTCACAATGAACAAACAATTACTTTCATTCCTCAATCAAACTATCCCATATTTTGACACTTATTAATAGAAGTATTTCATTGAGTCGTGGTAAATGCTAAAAGGGGATGGTGTCAGAGGTTAATAGAAATTTTGTCTATGGGGTATCAAGCATTACGATCAAGGGTTACAGCTCTTTTATTCTGTGTTTAAATTCTTATGTGAACCACTGAGCTATTGACTGATCAATAGGGTCTCAATATGTATCACATTTCAAAAATAGTTACTTCTTCAACGCGTTTTAATCGTTTAAAAATATTTTATATAAAAAAAAAAATTGGTAAACAAGATATGGCTTGCAGAAGAGATAATCAGCGATAATGAATTGTGTCATGACACATTGGAAACAACGTCAAACATTTAGTTATTGTTTTTTAAACAGTCTGAATTTTCGTAATCAGAATTAAAATCGCCGTTTTATATAACAGCTAATTGTGTACACCTCATTAACTTTTTTCAATAACTTAAATAACGTTTTTCTTACAATAAAAAAAATGTGCACTTACACGACTTAGCTTATTAATGGAAACAATGATACTAAGGTCAGTTGTAGCTAACGAGTAGTATCAAAATATTTTTGATGTTGTTTGAAAATTGTCTTTATTAAGTCATACAAGTACCAATACCTTTTCATCATTTTAACTCACAAACATAACGATGGCAGTTGAGGAAATTTGGTTCAGGTGTAAACCCTTCACTTGTTCGTTGACAAAAAATATAGGAAAGTTCAGCAATATTGAGTGAAAATTGGTTCATGCCCAACAGTGTAGCAGATGACATGAAATCCTGTATGATTAAATTTGTAAACACAACATTTTTTTATTGTAAAACATTTTTCCAAAAGCACAAGTTTTCTGAGCTGTGTCATGTTAAGAGTTTTACATACTGTTTTGTTCCAGATGTAACGTGGGTTTGCGACTTCAAAATAACAACATAGATTTTACTTGAAGAGCAGATAATTGAAATTCCCAAGTAATGTGACTATGCTTTTCTTATGTATGAATTTCAGAAGATTTCTTTTTAACAAACGTAATTGTTCTTAATTTCATACATTTTTCAGTGATTGTTTTTTTTAAACCAGCTACATATGAGGTCTTAATATAAAAGTTTCAAAATCATTTAAATCTCAGCTCTGTCGCTTTCAGCCATCTTAAAAGTGTATCGATGTCACTCTGCGAGAATCTCTGCTTGCATTTCCCACTTGATTACCATCAAGAAGTTATTTTATCATGACAAGTCTCTATAATGATGAACACGAAATAAGCAAGGCATTCAAATTTTCTCACTAGGGCATCACAATATTACAGACAAATTAAACTGCAGCGAAGATTAGTATCCTCCGGCTGAAGTTCGATATGTGCAGATATTTCTCAATTAACATAAACCATGGTGGTAAGATTTTATAGAAATGAAGACGTCTATTTGCCCAGAGAGAAGAGTAGATCAATTTGGATGCAGGGATTTGTAAAATGAGAACTAAAATGTTTCATCAGCTTTAATGGTATATTGCTTTAGCCGAATTCTGCTTTTCAAAAAGTGTTTAGCAATTCTGTCTAACTATAACTTTAACATTTCATATAAAGACTTTTATGCCAACTGACTATTTCATGGATATTTCAATCATTCCAGAATTTGAATCTCAATCGACTTTTATGGTAAGAGTTTCCTGGACATTTTTTCAAAGTGTTTTTAACACATTAATAACACATTTATTTTATTGAACTGTCAGGAAAATTAATTCAAATTCCAATGATACTACTGGTTTCTAACAAACTGGAATGTATTCCTATACGACATTTTCTCACATATAAACCACTCAGTAACCAGGAGAAAATCGTAATGGCCAGTAAATATTTACAACATGGCAGCCCCTTCATAAACATTGGAATGATAAATGTAGTTGTATGTTAATGTTTATATTGATATTATAAATACAAAAACATTAATTTTTTTGTGCCACAATACAAGGGAAATTATTTACCAATGGCTATCATGAGAAATTATTTACAACTGGCTAACACCAGAAACACATAAGAAATAATATCTATATAAACATATTACAAAATGGAGTTGGGGGGGGGGGGGGGTGTAAAAAGGAAGACAGTAAATTTTACCAAGAAAAGGTAAGACATTTGGGTGCAAATAGAGGGGTGAATTCTTTACTAGCAAGGGGGGGGAAACAAACTTTGGTGTGGAGAAGAGGGAAAGGAATTGGCCAAGTTATAAAAGAGAGTCCTGATCAGAAGAGGTATGTAAATCCATTTAATATATTTGACCTGGCCATTGAAAAGTAAAGCTGGTTTGGTACAAGATAAGAGAATAGTTGATTAATGCATGCTCTCACCTTGGTTACACAAATACCCAGTTGTTCTAGATTTAATTTACTTAGTCAGCTAGAAAATAAATGGGGATTAAATTCTTAGAGAAGCTGTAGACAAGATATACAGGAATCTACCATTGATAAGAGATATGAGGTGAAAGAGATAGGGGAAGGGGGGCACAAGTTTTCTATTTGATTATAAAAAAATTTCTCGGATATGGATATAAAGAAACTAAGACCAAATATTTATTAAAACAACATTTATTAAGGGGAGAGAAAGAGAGAGAGTTTAATTTTTCCATTATTTTAAGTGGGTATCTCATGAGCTACTGTATTTTTGTTTTATAAATCATACAACATAACACAGTAAGTAGTATACCAGCTATCAAATATGGAGGCAGTTAATCAATCACAAAAACACTATAACGTTTGCATATTAAAAACCGGCAGCCATAACCGAAATGAAGAAATTCATTTCACAACCCAAGAAATGATTGGCGAGAAACAACTGCTGCATGATAATACAAATTGATTGGATTCCTTTAGCCTCGTTGAAAGACCTCAAATTGGCATGTTCGTCTAGAAATCTGTTCCAAGTTTCTCTAGGGATACCGTGTTTTAATCAAAGCTGATCAAGTCCTATTCAGTAGAACAACGGAATCCTTTCAGCATATTCAGCTCTATATATACTTTTTAATCAAAGACCATTCCATCATTTTTGCCGAGATAATAAGCCGGAGGAGTTGTCAACACAATTTTTTTAATCCGTTATTCTTGTCACTGAGCCTGATGGATGCCAAAGCGTATTTGTCTAGCGTTAAGTAAATCTTCTAATATAGATACAAGTCGAGGCAAACCAAACATTTTCCGTTCATCAATTTATTTATACAAATCAAAACCTTTATATTTCTGTCTGTAAAATTCATTAACTTTATGTCATAAAATGGGGAATGTGTGTATGTCCAAGTGTGCACATGTCTGAACAAAATCTATATATTCTTTCAAATCAAATTTGTAACAATATTCAATTAAATTTCTGTGTCAAGATTTTACACAAATAGTTTCAGGTTACAACCAAAATGGAAAAAGGGAGTGGAGTGGAACTAAGGTGTTTTACACCCAAGTAAAGATTTTTCACTTATATCAAGGCAGTCAGTTCTGAAGTGGTGGAGAAAACAGGAGTGCCTGAGAAAAAAAGCTGACCTTTGGCAAGAAAAATGACAAGAATTTCTCACATTAGGATCTGCTCATGTAGGATTCAAACCTGAGAGATGAGAGTCACTACGAGCAAAAACAAAATACAGTTTTTCAGCATGTCTTAGAATCGTAAAAATTTTTGTCGTTACTCCTATAGCCAATGAAGTCATGTTATACACAATTTAATTTTGGCTGGGATATAAAATCCAATTCAACAAATCTAGTTACACCACCGGAAACAATTGTGATGAAATTGCATGTATAGTTTTGTTTTGAAATTTTTTATTATGGTAGTTTTTTTTTTAATCATAAATAAGTCTCCTTATCTATGCAGTAAAATTTTATTACACTGCCTTAATTTCCTTATCGATGTAAATATCATTTTTAAAATAATTAGTTTTAAATATGAAAACAAAAAAAAACAAAAAAAAAAAAATTAAAAACCCAATGTTTTATTTTCAATAATGGAAAAGATAAGAACCATCTTCATTAAACAATTTCCAATAAAGAGCTTTATATATTTCAGGTGATTGAAAAAGCGACAAAAGAATAATAAACGTTGTTAAACGTGAATATGGTATCTGATTACTAGATCAATTCTTTAAAGGAATACATAATAGATTTTCTCACTTTTCTAATCAATAACAGAATGGTTACAAGTCAGTTACACAAATTACCATATACGTTTTGTTATAAATATTGTATTATAACAGTGGAGAAAAAAAAAAACGACCACACTACCATATATCATCCGACAAAACCCTTTATTTCATACCATGCACATCAGGACAGGAAACGTAATAACTCATAATTTTTAGGCCTTCCTTAATCTTTTTTTTAAGTTTTAATAATTTTTTTTCCATTTTTAATTATCATTTTATTATTTGTTCTTTTTTTTTTTTTTTTTTGGGTGATAAAAATCTTGTTTTTTACAATTTTGTTAGTGCTAATCGATGTCAGTCATGTAATGACAGCTCGTTATATAAAGAACAAAATTTTACATTGCCAGACACAGAAATCTCTATACAGATATGGACATTTCCATGGTAAAATAACCATCTATATTATAAATAAAAAAAAACAAAACAGAAATGACTAGATGATGGTTAAAAAGTTTTGGTATATACACACCAGCATGATATACATGTATCTAGAAAATTATCTTTTGTTTGACCGGAAAATACTCAGATGACTCCAAATCATGTTATACCTTATGAGGAAAGGGTACATTACAAATACCTAATATCCTACAGGGAATAGGGTATATTACAAGGATGTTATATCCCTATGGAATATGGTACATTAAAAGGATGTAATATCCTACACCACATCTAACCTACATGTAAACATAAATTCTTTGAAGAAATACATCCTGTCATTTTTGTTGCATCTTAAAAGCAATTTTCAAAATGTTTTTTCTCTGAACCTGTAACTCGGAAAGAAAACCACAAGAATTTGACCTTGAAATCACTAAAACCAGAGGTTAATAGCCTCCTTCCAAATATCAATCCTTCTTATAAACCAAAAACTGTGCAGGGGGTCAATATGTCAATTTTGTTACATTGATTGGATCGGACAATACCGATTTTAAGTGCACATCCACATTGACACAAGTTTTTACTATTGTTGTATAAATGGGTAAAGGAAATAAGAACAATAAAATCAAATATAAACAATCAAGATGATCCTTGACAATGATTTCTAACACAAAAGATTTAATCACTATTCTTTGTGGTAGATAATCTCGGGATAACGATGAGGGTTATCTTCTACGACAAGCTGTTACAGAAAAGTTATCATTGACATAAGGACAACGTGTACAACAGATCAACAAATTAAATCACTCTGCCAGATGTGGCACAGAAATCAATAACATTGATGACTTTATTGAATTTAGTCATACATGCACATGCAATAACGAAAAAATATCACAAACATACAGACACATCATATAGACATAGATACAACATCACAAACAAGACCCCTTAAGCATCCTAAGAAACACAAACAAGGACCCTTAAGCATCCTAAAAAACACAAACAAGGCCCCTTTAGCATCCTTAAAACACAAACAAGGCCCCTTAAGCATCCTTAAAACACAAACAAGGCCCCTTAAGCATCCTAAAAAACACAAACAAGGCCCCTTAAGTATCCTAGAATTCTAACCAGGTCCACCTTAAGTATCCTGGAAATACAAACAGGGCATCATATGTATCCTGGGAACACAACAAGGCCCCTAAGTATCCTAGAAACACAAACAAGGCCCCTTCAGTACCCTAGAAACACAAACAAGGCCCCTTATGTATCATTAAACACAAACAAGGCTCCATATGTATCATGAAAATACAAACCAGGACCCCAATAAGTATCCTGGAAATCCTTATTTGTTTCCCCCTTTTACAGGCAATCCTGTTTCTTGAAATATTTAAACGTAATTTCTATGCATCAGTAAAACATAACTCTTAACAGTGAAAAGAAAAATTTTTAACACCAAGCTACAGATATTGTGGAAAGCTTTTCATATGAAAATTTCCCTCCATTTATTTAATGTAGATATTCAAAAATATCCCATTAACAATTAGACGGGCTTTAAAAGCATTATAAAAATGTTCAATAAAATGCTATAAATAAATGAATATCTTTTGTTGTATAACACACTGATTGTAAGATAAAGTTTTAGATTATTTCCGTAACATTTTTATATCATATTGCCATTGTAAATTATTACTAAGAGTACCCCGTTTGATATATTGATTGGATATGACCTACACTCATTCACCTAGGATGTGGATAAATATAAAAACAAGAGAATATTTTAATTCAATTTCATTTATCCGGCCATTTGTATTTATCTAAAAAGGTTATTTAAATTTCAACTCTGGCACTTTTCCTTTAACTAAACCATGCAAACCAAAATACAAGACAAACTAGGTATGAACATGGAAAACTTTCCATTATTACATCTCAAGACTAGCAAGGATCTTATGTTTTTCATATTTAAGTAAATTTTGTGTTACATTTGCTGATTCTGCAATGTAATACAGAGATTTTAAGGACCCCCCCACCCCACCCCATCCCCACTCTCTTCCCTCCCCTTTGAAAAAAATATTTGAAATTCTTTTATCTTGTTTCTTTTTTGATCAAATTTTAATTTTGAAACATAACTGACATCTGGTACACAGAGTTATTTGTATATTATTTCCTTCCTTCTCTCTATCTCTCTCTAAGCTATTCATCTCTCAATCCCTATGTAAGCTTTACATTTTGTTTTATCTCATACTATCAATTCTACAGGCTTGTTAAACTACAAGGATTTTCCCTAGGAAATTAAAAACCAGCCCGTTGTCATTTCACGTTGTCATTTTCACGCAGTGAGGCAGACATGTAAAATGTCAAATATGATTGAAAACTCTTACTTTGGATATAACTATGGGATTTCTCCTTTAACTAAAACAGTCCGGATCATCATGTGGTGTTTTAAATAACATTATATTTAGTTCAACTACTGATATTATTTTTAACTAAGAATAAAGGTTAATATCAGGTGTAGAGAAGGAGAGAGAGGGAGGGTGTTAGAGAGTTGAGTTGAGTAATGGTGTTCAACATCCCAGTCAAGAATATTTCACTAATATCGAGATGTGGCGTGCTATAGGCGAAAGTGCAGAAATTTTGCCTGTGCGTTGTGCTGATGGCATTATACAGCAAGATTCTTTATCGTGCCACGCTGCCATGACACAGGACCTCGTTTATTTTAAGTTCCCATCCGAAAGAACCGTGGCTTTCATTTCGGGCTGCCGAGTGCTTGGCAAAAGATCAGTCACTACCCACTTTCAAGTCTTGGGTCAGACCTGGCCGGGATTTGAACCCATGACCTTCCACTTGCGGAGCGAGCAGCTTTATACTGAGAACAAGAATGCTTCATCATATTTCTTGAACCTTTCCTAACCAAATTGCTTGCAAATTTAATATTTTCTTCATAAAAGACAAGGTTGAAGTTTCATAAGAAATATTTGAAAATAGATCCTAATACATGAGTTCAGTTTAAGCAGTGTTTTGGTTTATGCAGGATTTGATTGACAAGTTGGCAAAGTGATCTAAAGAATGAGCTTGTGGATTACAAGGTCTCTCACTGCAAACATTAGAATCCTCACTCTTATTGCAGCTATGGGCTGATCTCGTAAATTTCAAAAAATTTGTCAGTTTGCATGCCAAAGTTAGATGTTTTCTTCAGGCTCTCCAGTTTCCTCTTCCATTTCAAAACTGACAACTTTCATGTCATTGTAAGAATCTTGATTTAAGACTTCTCCATTCATATTTAAGTTTCAATTCTGGTCATGTTACTGTATAATCAATATCATCAGAAATTTGACCAATCAAAATAAATACAATTATCTTTATTGACACCTGTCTTATAAGTAGTCCTATGAATGTCCACTGGCAAATGACCACAATAATCATAACAAATATGCCAGCAGTTAGATTCACAACAAGGACACATGCAGTAAGACACATGTCAATGTGTAATTCACTCTACATATTTGCTTGTTCACTTCACAGTTTCTGGTCACTTTCACTTCAAATCTCTCTCAGCCTCTGACCATCTTGACTAATCTTATTAACCACCTCCCTCTCTCTATCTGATTACATTTTAGCAAGTATAAGCTTCATATCAATTATATTTTGCCACTTATACATTGGCATGGTTAACAAAGTGCCCCTTCTCAGTATTTTATTTCTACCCCCTTCCAACCAATAAGCTAATTTCTTTCAAACACAGTAATTCCAAGGCAGGACAAAATCTATCCTTATGATTTATGGAACCCAGCAAGATAATTAAATAAACTGCTATAATGGTCATTATCTTGTAGAACAAGTATCCTTCCCACTGGTCAGTCAGACACAAGGATAATCTCTGACCATTAAATGACCACAGGGGAGCTGTCAGTTATATAAGGAATACACATCCAATTCAATGATGGATTTAGACTAAGTCATAATTGTAATAACATCATTCCTAAACCAATTATGACCAAAGTAGTCTTTAAGTGGACTAGACACAAGTAGATCATAAAAATATTTTTCAAAACTTTTCTGCGTTTAATTTGTCCAAATAATATTTCATATTTTATTTGATCCCTTTCAAAAAATAAATATTTGTCATTTTAACTGAAATATTGTACCATGGTATATATACACTATTCAAATAAGTTCTTTTTTCTAATGCTTTTTTTTTTTATTATTATTATTTTTCACCCCATAATTTATTTTCAAGTTTTATTGTTCAGGTAAATTCAAGAGATAAAAGCTTGATATCAAAAATCTCATATATATGTGTTACGTAATTAACAAGTTTAATTAGCTAAATTATGATCAAAAAATGGTTAGCGTAATTACAATGTTGAAATTTCATCTTTCATCCTTGGTTCTGTGAAGTACGAATAATTATGGTTGTAATTAAAACTAGCACAATATAAAGACAATAATTAAAGCGACAGGAAATGTCAGATTGTCATGCTTACGAGATGATAACTCGTCAAGGACGTTTGTAGTCATTACTAATTACATAACAAAAAAAGACATTAATTCTTTTTTATATTATCATAAAAGCCAATCTTTTAAGAGACGTTTTTCTGCCCTGCCAATTGATCAACGTACTCCCTGAACCCTATAACATAAAACGTCTCCTCCTCCACTTGAGCACATCCTTCATTAAAAAAAAAACAAGACAGAGGGCTAAAGGTAATCAATTCCTGTTTGTAGACTGAAGGTAAAAACATACCAGTACACAAAATGATAACTACGAAAAAAAAAATCAAGGGCCTTAATTCTATCAACGTCACTTATAATTTATGTTCCTTATTATTAAGACATTATTATGCCAAACTACAACATGTACAATTTGATAAGATGATATTACTCCTGTCAACTTGTTTATAACTTTTAATAAATAAGTGGGAGTGAAGTGGAGTAATGCCCCAGTCAAGATTCTTTCACTTATATTGAAGGGTAAGTTCTTAGAAGGTGGAGGGGGAATAAAATACCAGAGAAAACCACCAACCTTAGGTAAACGAACAGACAAACTTCCTTGCACTAGGTTCTACCTGAACAGGATTTAAACCTAGGAGGGGAAAGCATGGTAATCCTTAATGGCAAGCTTTAGACTACTCGGCCACCAAGACTCCTGGTGGGAAATCACTCATTAACAGACCTATGTACTAACTTGACTTACAGGTGTTGTCTCAATATAAGTAACAAATTAACAACATATGTAAAATTTGCTCTATTTTATTCCTGGTAATGAAATGATATAAGTAAGATCCAACGATTAAAAAGTTTGTCAGTTTGCTGAAAAAAATAACCAAGGCTAGTCTGTTTTGTTTGCCCTAGCCTACATCACTTGATGTAAAAGAGATGGGTCAAACTTTCAAATAACTGCCACCCCCCCCCCCCCCCCCCCCCCCATAAAATACAATAGTGCTTTAAGAACATTTAAACAAGTTCTATATAAGAAGTTAAACATTTAATTGTAAACAGACATATTTGGAATGTTTTACAAACTGAATCATGAAATGGGCGTTTCCCCTATATATGTAATCAACATTAAAGTCCTATCTACAACAAGATGTTTGACATCACTACATTTAAAAAGAAATGTTTTGTTTTTTTTTTTCTCATGCAATGGACAAGCATGGCAATTTTTAAAGGTTTAATGCAATATAAATAGTCATTAGCCATTCCAGATTCCCCCTTCAGATTATATTTTCTGTAACATGTATTTAATTCAAAATAAGCTGTTTAGAGTTTTTGCTCTTGTTAACACTGAAAACGTTACAAAAAAAAAGAAATTGAAATAAAAGCAGACCCTGTGGATGGGGTAAAATTGTCGCCTTTGAAAATATACTAGTATTTGTATCTGTTAGGTACACCTTTCAATGATTTTTAAATTGGATGTTATTTTTATTATTATTATTATTATTATTTGTTATTATTGCATAATTTTACCATATCTATTATCTATGAATTTTTTTTTTTTTTTTTTTTTTTTTTTGTTAAAGGACCATGGACCCTAAAAATTTTTTCCGCCAAAAATAAATACTTAATGAAACTATTTCTATAATCAAACTGTAGTAGTAGTATAACTGGCTCTAATAATAAAAACATTTAAATAATACCTGTAAGGTGTTAATACAAGGTGTTGGGAAGACCAGGTAGATTAACTAACTGTCATCTATATTGTAACCAATTAAATGAATCACTGATTTTATCATCCTATTTCAAAGCTAATTCAGATCATATAAAGGTGTTTTAATTGCACAAATCACACCAGATTTGAAAGATAAATTTATGATAGTTTTAACATTTGTAGATCTCAAAATGCAGGTATATCAGGTGGACATGACACAGGGGTATATATATATAATTTATAGATCATGCTTGGACATACCCACTGGACATTGCATATATAGGAATATAAATCGACCTAATACCTGTGTGGTTATATATCTAATACCTGAGTTATAATTACCAGGTATTTTTAAAGTTAACAGGTGTAATAATGAGCACAATAAACAGCTAAATAAACAAAGATTAATCCAACTTATGACTTATATTACAAAATGACTCGGAATTACTTTGTTGGCATACAATGTATACACCACAGAAATTTAGAGTGGCACATTTCACAGATAAAATATAGGTCAAACTGTGGGGCAGTCACCTATGAAAAGGGTGGCATATACAACTATTTAGGATAAGATAGGGGGGGGGGGGTTGTCAATTGCTGGGGATTGGGTAGTGTTTTATGTGTTATGCCCATTGGGGTTCCAGTGGCAGGTGTTTGATTGTTGTTGTAAGGACAACATGTACAATTTGGCCTATTCCAGAGATTGTTCATTTGTTCATTTTTCAAATTTTTTATGCTCAGAAATTTTGGTCAAATTAGGAAGACTTGTTTACACAAATCATTTCTTTAAATTTTCTTTTGTCCTTACAGAACACATAGAGACAATTTTTTGTCTGTAATAAATTATACCGTTAAATGACCTTACACCTATAAATGTTTTTGCACTTAAAAGTTATATAACGATATCATAATAAATTTGTGTAATGTTTAAATTTATTACAGGATAGAAATTACAATGTTATGATTGAATCAAATACAGCACAAGAAATGTGATGATGTTATTGAATAATTTAAAATCTATAAATATATCCAATATGCTGAAATTTTTTTTTTAAAAAAATTACCAGTGAAAACTTAGATAATAATTTTTTAAAGTCTGCGTAGGTGTGGGTGTGGTTGGTAAAAGAGGAGGATGAATGAACATCAAATATAACTAATAACAAAAAAATAACGTTTTTACGAATTCACAGTTACTTCAATGATTTTTAATAGACACTTTAGGATATATAAATGTGGTCGGTCCCCCTGTATAGTTGAGTTGGCAACCATAGATTAATCTGCAACTTCTAGATTTTAAGCAAATTTTCTCATTGCCTACTCTCCCGATTTTAAGTTAAAATCGTAGTATTGGTAGCTAACCTAAGAGAATGTGAAATTCTAAACTCCCTTGGCCAGAATACCATAAAAAGTTAATCCCTACACACATGACAATAAAAACGGCTCTCTTTGGCAAAATTTGTTTTCATAAATTATTCATGATACTGGGGTTATTTTTATCTATACTGCTGAATGCACAAATACATAGTTTTGGCTTGTTTAACAAAATCAGGTTTCACACATCAGTAGACACATCAACATGATTCATAAGATATTTACATGTTGTTCACATGTAATAAGGGATATGGTACATACAATTTTTATATATATTGTTAATTTAGACTCTATTTCTCAATTACTGGGGTGTTCCAAATCATTTTCTGTCTCTCTCTTTCTCTCTCTAAAATCTCATATTGACTCCCTTTGTAACTTTTTGCCTCGCCCAAAAAATCAGGCCGACTTTTATGTCATATTAACTGCAATGCAATATTTATGTAAACCCCCCTTCTCTCTCTCTCTCTCTCTCTCTCTCTCTCTCTCTCTCTCTTCATAAAAAATTCTGATATTTATTCCATCTATTTTCAATGTGCAATATTACAATTAATTTTCTCACCCTGTGCTGTATGCAGCGATTGTAAATAACTTTCAACTTTCTCCCTTTAAATCAAGTTAGCAGTTTGTCAATTTTCACATTATGACAATGCCTTCTATCGCATTACCTGACAAACGGAAAAGTGAGATATGATACACAGTAATGACGAAATTCATCAAAATACATGCACAAAGCAATTAAATTCTGACAGCATCCAATTTCTAACAGTCGTACTGAATTTACTCATGTGAGCCAACTGTGAAATTTTAATTGAATTTAACAAATCCAACGAACTAAAAAAAAAGTGACTTCATTCCTAAATAATTCCTCCTCTCCTCGTTTGAATCATTAATTAAGGGGTCTTCTCAAATTAAGAACAGAAACAGGAGAGTCATAACACAGTTAATTAACGATGCCTTATTTGAATTACTCTAGTGTAAAAATTTAGTATGTTTATTTTTTCCACCAAAAAAAAAAAAAAAACATAAAAAAGAAAGAAAATCTACTTCATTTTTGCTCAAACAAGACCTATATTTTCATAATCGGATAAGTTTTTAGCATTTAATGTCAACACTGACTTTCAGTCTTAAGATAAAAGAAAAACAAAATACTTATATGGTAGAGGTTCTATTATTTTCAAACTTCTATGTTACATACACAAGCATATATATATATATATATATATATATATATATATATATATGATATTGAGGACTACTTAAGTCAAGTTAACCTCTGTCAGATAAAGCATGACAAGGGGCAACTTTAGATAAGATATAATACTAAGCTTACGGATATTCTTTTGTGTAACCTTTTACTATTTAAAATAATAAACACAATCCATATCCCCCCTCTTCTCCCCTCCTGAACATAGTACTGAAAATAATGTTTTAATTTTTTTTTAAAAATGGAAATAATTTTACTTCTTCCCAACTTAAAAAAGACAGTTTTTATCACACAAAATTTTATTGAAAATTCATAAAAGAAAAACTTTTGAATCTCTTTTAAAGCCAGATCTTATTTAGTTAACTTCAAAATTGTTCAAAATTGTCAAACACAAGATTTAGAAGACATCTGTTAAATTTAAGCAGTGATGGGTATACATAAATATGAGTATTTAGCCTTTACAGTGAGTTTATTTCAAACCCAGTGATGAGATCAGTGGCGAAAAAAACCTATGAAACGAAAGAAAAAGAAACTCCAAAACATAAGTTTTTATACTCTAATGCTTATGGTCGAAATGATATAATATACGCTTGGCAATTTAACTTCCCACAAGGTGTTAAAAACAGTTTTAATGGAATTTTAATTAAAACATCTCAGGGATGAACAAGCATTATAAGATTTTTACTTATCATTTCCATATGAATGAACTTAAAACACATATTTATAGTCCAAGGCCAAACTCAAACCTTTTAAAAGAATCTCTTCTGTCCTATTAAAGTTTATTAATTTTTTACAAATGTTCAAAAGTTTTATTGTGGTGGATAAGAAATTAAGACTATTAAAGTGAAGGACTTCATACAGGGTAAAAAAAAGAGGTAAAAAAAAATGTAAAGAAAGAAAAAAGTTAGTATTTTAATATTATTGATAACGTAAAATATATATATATATATATATATATATATATATATATATATATATATCAATGCCCCCCCCCCCCTAACAAGTCCGTTATGAATCATCACGATTAAATATAGGAGATCATTATGCATGTATTTTATTACTGCCAAACATTGTACAAACAAGAATTGTACCCACAGTTAAATAAATGACGATTTAACTTGTGGGAAAATCAGAAGTATGTTACTTAACAAGTAACGTTAAATTTGTGTTCTGTGCGTAACACTTTAAAAAAAACACCCATGACATCAAGGTGTTATCCTCGTTCTTCCTGTATACAAAGTGAAAAAAGAAAGTTCTCAGATCTTAAATTTCAGTCGGCAGACATTTGGGGAGGAGGCTTAAAGGTTTATTAAAAACATCCTGAAAAACACTGAATACTTTCACTCATTTATATCTCTACACTAATATGTGTTAATAACACTTCCTTAAAAGTTAAAAAAACAGCCACTTGATAAAATTTTAAAATGCATAGTAGCAAATGCTATTTTTTTTTCCCTAAATCTTTTTTTTATTAAATAAAATTACCTAATGCATGGAGACCCAATTAATGACACAGGAAGGACGTCCCATATATGACCCAGACTCTTGACTTAGAATCTGTCTAGATTTCTTCCTTACTTTTGAACAAATCAAAATATTTGACATTTACCGAAAGGAAACTCTAGTTTATAAAACTTCAGTTTTAACTTGTGAAAAACAGCAAATTTTTTATCAAATTAGTGACAAAAATCAGTACCCTATCATCCATTATTATCATTGTTATTCATGGGCTGGAGAAGAAACAAGTATCAAGCCAGAATTAGCAAATACAAAAGTCTTAAATATGCTATAAAGTTTTTAAAATTCATGATAATTTTATTCTTCACTAGTTAATCCACTGTTAATCAACAAAAATCATCAGAAAAGTGAACCTCTTAAAAAAATTAACCCCATATGATAAAGCTTAACAATGTTCACCAATGATGGAGTTCACATATGATTAACAATATGTCTCCCCCCACCCCCTTATTTTGTTCAGGTCAGCAAAAAATCACTGTTAGATATGCATTATGTCAGTGAATGCCAATTAAAACCTTATAATATTGGTTTCTGACTGAACAAAAAAATCAAATTAGATATCAACAGCTCTGAATTCCAAATATGCTCTTCTATACAGCTAAAGTCATAGGTAAAAACAAACATTGGATCAAAAGGTTCTGCTAGAAAGCTAATACTTCAAAATGTCCACTCCATTAAACATGGATACACAAAGTTCAAACCACTTTTCTGACATCTCTTAAAGTTTTCTGGCTTGACTTAAATTTTAATTAAATCACAAATAAAAGATGTATTGATATGTTATTCTGCTCACACCTAAATATAAACGTATTTTCCCAGGAAAAAATAAGTTGTTCTATAGCGGGTCGTAAATATTAACACTTAAATACCCAAAACTTATTAAATAATCTCGTATTTATTTGTGCTGTATAAGTATTCAACAGACCTCTCCAGCATGAAAAGTAAATGTACTTTATTTCATGCTACAGCGATCTATTTCAGAATTAACCATCAAAAGCGGTATTGCATTTTACCGAAGCATGAAAGACCGTATAAAAATATAACAAAATAACCGCACTTGTCACCCCCTCCCCATGTGACTAAGATACAAACACCATTAAAATTCATTACGTGTTGGGTATTGAACATGTCTGTATATTAAATTAAGACATGCAGGAGTTGAAAGTAATCCAATCTCGCCTAAAACCAATGTATTTATTAATAAGTGTATAACAAAAAAAATTATAAATAAAATTGAATACGTTTTTCTTTTTCAAGATTTGTACATGGTGTTAAAGTCAATTGGTGTACTTTTATAAGAAAAAGTGGGAAAATCTTTTGATTTCATAACTTTGTTTAAATAAACGCCTACCATGAGATTATATTTAAAACGAGATGGCATCCTTAAAACTGAATACCTATGTTAAGCACATTTTCAAAGAAGCATGCTCAGTGACAGAATACTCCTAAAATGACGACATTACGGTTTTAAAACACGTACATGAACTTATAATTTACCCTAGCAATTAAAGTCTCAATCTTGAGATTTAAATTTTTGTGCAAACACAGAATGACTAAGTAAACCATTTGAACAACTTGACAACCTCGTAAAATGCAGGATTTCATGTTTAAACAGCAAAAAAAAAAAAAAAGAAAAAAGAAAAAAAGAGGCATTTTATTTTTTTAGTTGGACATGCCAATAGTTGGATTGCTAAATCAGTACTTCATCTCTGAAAAGTGTGCACATTGGCTGGCTATTTGAAATTTTAGATTTGAAATGATAAGCGAATTGCAATCTTTACACCAAGGATTCAGGGCCTTTCTGGAATTATATTGGCTATTTCTACCTCAAAATCAAGTTGTAGTCACAAATTTTGTAAAACAAAGTGACCTTGTGCAAAACTCATCATAAAAGATTCATTTTTTGACCAAAAATATTTACATACAAGAATTCCCATCATAATAAGATTTAAGGAACATTAAGCTTACATTAATTCTACACCTATTTGTAACCTAAAGGATAAAACCTCATACTTTATCCCAGCTAGACAGGTGATTATGAATTTACTAATGAATATCGGCAACTTCATCACCTAAAAGCCAATTACAGGCCCTCCTTCTTCACACTTGACTTGTCAAAAAGCCACAGCAAAAATGTAGGACACGGTTGAATGCACACACAGAAACAAACATACCACACATGAGTAGGAATTGTGGTCAAGAAAGTTCCCATGATTTGGTTGACACCCTATACTATTTTATAAGCCCACTGTCCTGAGTTATACCTGCTATTTTAGGTAACAATTTCTGAGGTCATAAGGTTATTTATTCCATAAAATTATCTGGTAACAAGAAATTAAGATATCATTCCCTGTCAAAAGTGATGTGTTGATGTCAAGTATTTATCCATCTTATATATCTGTGCTGGCTGTGTGCACCTTTAAAGGTACACAGGTAAATCAGCTTAAAACAGTCTAAACACCTGTATATAAATACTGATATATTATAGATTCGTTAACAGGTAATTTAAATTCATTTTCAGTTATGATTGTGCATATTTAATTTTGATCTAAACCACAATGACATTTCCTTATTTTATCCATTACTTTAAAGAAAAACAAAGACAAAATTCTTCTAATGTGGGAGTAAGAAAAGGGAAAAGGGTGCTCTAATGTCAAATGGAAGGATATGAAGAGGGAAGAGGGTGCTCTAATGTCAAATGGAAGGATACAAAAAGGGAAGGGGGTGCTCTAATGTCAAATGGAAGGATACAAAGAGGGAAGAGGGTGCTCTAATGTCAAATGGAAGGATACGAAAAGGGAAGAGGGTGCTCTAATGTCAAATTGAAGGATACAAAAAGGGAAAGGGGTGCTCTAATGTCAAATGGAAGGATACAAAGAGGGAAGAGGGTGCTCTAATGTCAAATGGAAGGATACGAAAAGGGAAGGGGGTGCTCTGATGTCAAATGGAAGGATACAAAAAGGGAAGGGGGTGTTCTAATGGCAAATGGAAGAATACGAAAAGGGAAGGGGGTGATCTAATGTCAAATGGAAGGATACGAAAAGGGAAGGGGGTGCTCTAATGTCAAATGGAAGGATATTCAACATTTTTTCAGACAATTGTCAAAATGAATCATAGTATGCTTATCATTTTTGGCTTCTTTCAAGCCGAGCTCAAGCTTTATGCTATAATAAATCCAACTTTCTGGTCTCTTGATATCCATATTAAAAACTATTCATAAAATTTCTTTTATTGTCATTACCTAGCCACTATCAGTAATCAATCGACTTATTGATCTATTTCTTTATCATTATTACTAGTTTTATTGAGGTAATGAAAACATAAAAACCACACAACATTCAAATAAACCATCAAGCTTCCCTACCTTTCCAAATTGGCCAAAGAAATTTTTCACGTCATCAACTGTAGTGGCCGCAGACAAACCGCCCACAAATATTTTCTTTGTCCTTGTAACCATCTGTCAAAAATAAAAAGTAAAAATGCAAATTAATAATGACATGCAATTAA
This sequence comes from Tegillarca granosa, assembly GCA_029721355.1. Classification (NCBI taxonomy): domain Eukaryota; kingdom Metazoa; phylum Mollusca; class Bivalvia; order Arcoida; family Arcidae; genus Tegillarca; species Tegillarca granosa. The sequence goes on from CM056607.1 coordinate 18,578,387, forward strand.
TACAACTGCTCGAGGTAAATATTTTCATACACAAAATGAGTGAACAGCGTAATTGGGTTTTCAACATATACATATATGAATTCATAATTTCAGTATTCATTTGGTGTGTTAAACCCTTCAGTTATAGAGGATTTCCTACCCTCCCTACACAGCCAAATAATTATTCAAATTCGGTCCAAGACCAGTCAGCTGTATGGTAAATAAAAGCTCAATATGAAAACCTGGCACAATTACACAGTATGCACATCAAATCTAAAATGTCATGTGTCTGTGGTAAGAAATCTACACAAAGTAGAATAGGACAGAGAGACAGACGGACAGACAGATAGACAGAAAGACCTCAATTATTAACAGTCCAGTCATATCCAAAATGTACCAATCTCTCCTGTTTTCCCTTCAATTAAGTATTTAAACACCAGAACAATTGTATGTTTGAAACTATATATTTTATGATTGTTCATTCAGCATGCAAATAGTCATTCTGAATAGCCATAATCACAATGAATAGCCATAATCACTTGTATCTTTGTAAAACCGACCAAACAGAACATTTAGCCAAAAACATTAACCACACTAACAGTCATAAACTAAACTTGTAACCATATTTATTTATTTATTTTTTTTAATTTATTTATTTATTTATTTATTTATTTATTTATTTATTTATTTTTTTTTTTTTTTTTTTCAAATTGAAATTACAATTTTGCTTTCCACTCAGAATGAATGAATGGATGACTGAATGACATGTACTATACTTAATGAACTGCAGAGTTTTAAAACGACAAAATTTAAATAAGATGTTCATACATGTATGTACTTCAGTATTACCGGATAGTATTTTTAGAGTACATGTTGTAAGGATGACATTTTTGTTTTTTTGGTTTTTTGGTTTTTTTTTATCACTGCATTATCTTTCAATTCCAAGGTTATAATCTCCTTGGTGATAAATTATTAACCACATGCAATGTAACCTCAGGTAAACACTTCATACAAGTAATTAAAATACACAATTAAGCTAACACCATGTTGATTTCCCTCGTTATAACAGTTACGATTCATCAAATCAATTTCATTTCAATATTATGTGTGTGATTAAGTCCCCACTTAACAACTTTCTGAGATAAATAATCCTCTAATTTTAACAATGGTAAAATAGAGAGAAGAATTGACTGGTCTTCGATTTCTAATCATCCACTGGCCAGGTAAAATGTTATTTTACTTTAGCATGACAAACGACCATCAATTCCCTGTGAATGTGGAAGTTTTTATGCACTTGTTTTATTGTTCTTTAGCACCTACCAAGGGAAATAGTGTCCATATATATATATTCAGTTTTTATTGTAAACTACATGCCAATAATAAACTGGTTGATAGAAAAAAAATAATTTGTGTACCTAACTCTGATTCTAAATAATCATTAAATCGTAATCCAATGCGGAACAAGGGTATCTGATTGACGACGCACACGAGCAGAAAATACAGGCACAATTGTACCGATAATGACGTAAATACCAGTCCGGCACAATAATTAATAATGAAAAAATGCTATATTGGTCGACTTCTAAATGAGAGTGTTTTTTGTGCTCATGTTCAAACGATTTTAAGATACCAGTATAAAATAAATTACTCTTGTATACACAAGGAAAGGGGTCATACATGGCATGAATTTACACCAACATTTGAGAAATACTTATGAATAGAATTAATACGCCAGAATGAAATAAACAACAATAATGCATATTTTTACTTTTTTTATAAAAAAAAAATTCAGTTACAGAAATTAAAGATCTTGATTATATTTACCTACAAAAAATTAAAAATGCGAGTCAAGACCCTGTCTACAATTTAATTAATTTTAGCTCAATTTATTTTCTTAAATTTAAATTCACATGCAAGGTACAATAATAAATATATATGTGGTATTTGGCACCTTTCAAATGAATATTTCTTTTATTGAATTTAAAAAAATTCAAATCTTTTAAAAAATATAAATAAATAAATTTTTAAGTTCAGTATTATTAATAGTATTTAATCGTATTAGAAACAAACCCCGGCAATTATTACTATGATACACACAAACCTTCTTCAGATCGTGTCACAGGATACTTAATAACATTTCTTTTTATCGTTCCCGTATTTGTTTTTTTTAATTGATAATTTTCTTTTTTTACAAAAAAATGAATATTAATAATTTGGCATATACACAGATACAAACAGTTCAAATTTCTATTTCATTGATATATTTCAAAGTTAAAAAATTTATTTCTTTTTTAAATTTTTTTATTGTTTTACACACATAGGTAGCTAGAATCAACAAGCACAAACTTCTACATTTGTGTTATATTCCTATAGGGATTTTTTAAGAGCATGCCTGCAATAAAATTAAGGTACTTTTTCCCACAGAAATATGAAAAATCTAATTAAGCCAATGGAGGCTTAAATTTGAAATCTTCATAAAAGGGTATACTCTAATATTCAAACAAATCTTAGTTTTACTTCTTCAACAAGACAACCTAAATCCATACTTAACTGAAATTTTAATCTTTAAATTTTTAAAGCAAATATATTTTCTACGTTTTCAAATATTTGATGAGCTTTAAGATACTTGACAAATTTATTGACAGCTCATCTTCATTGTGAAGGTCATTTCCATATAACAAGCTGATTGACCTTTTTCTCTCTTGTTTCCATGGCAACCAAAATCAATGGAGCTATGAATGTGGAAGAAATAGGATTAGTTGAGGATATATAGATATTTGAGGTGGAGCTTTAATGCTAGTCAGATCTATAGATCAATCAGGATATTTCTTCAGTCATATAAATGTTTTACGCATAGAGATGCCATTAGTGAGGAACAAAAATAACAAAAATAAAAATTAAGTACTTGTGTTCCATTTTTTTTATTGCCTGATCAATTTCTTCGATTTGTTAGCTTGATTGATGTCGGTATTCTCACAGATCAAAAACATCTAAATTCAATACATTTACCATTAATTCTATGAGGCATACATGTGTATTTATTTTCAGCACTGGGCCTTAATGCAAGCTTTCTATGAGGTGTTTACCTTTCCCATATATGTACGGGGCCCCCTGTTGTTACCCAGCTCAAAAATTCAATATTTTCAACCAAAGATAGATCTTGAATGTTAACTAATTTCATTTCACCTTTGTTGCTTTTCAAGTAGAATATTGTGTTAATAATCACAATCTATAAGCAATATTTAATGCCTGGGTTACCTGATCAAATTGTGGACAAAACAGCTTTTTTCAATTAAGAAACAGATATACAACTACCCTTGAAAGTTCTGAAAACGTCAGGTGAAAAAAACCATGTGTTTAACAACTCTTCAAATATTAATTTGTTCCAAGATATGAATTTAATATTTAAAATGGGTAAAAAAAAATCTATATTATAATATCAATGACTCATACTGGGCCAAATTTCAAAGTACTTTAAAATTTGAATTTTAAAATATTTATTTATATATATGTATATTCAATAACCTATAATAAAAATTGATTTCAAAAGATTCTTCAATCCTAAAATGGAGACAATTTTGTAAAGGTCAAAATAAATTTCTTACCTTACCTTTAATATCTTTTAAACATTTTTATCAGATTTTTGTCTTATTTATATATATTTTTTTTTTATAAATTTAATATCATCACTTAAATTAATCCATCAAAGTATAAGCTAGCATAAATTTTAAGTTAAATATCCGAATATGATCTATCAAGACTTTACGGACATCTAGTTCATCTGTACCTCAGAATGCTTTATCATACTTTCTCTGAGTATTTAAAACAATTCACAGATTTTAATTTAATGCCAAAAAACTTGGGAGTCAAATTTTAATGCTTTGAAGAAACATTTTCGAAAGTGAATCTTAGTTTACTAATGTTCATCTAAATGTTTGGTATAAAAACAAATAGCTATCAATTGAGTTTTACCAACAGCGACAAAAAAAAAATGTTAAAAATCAAATAATTTGTCAAATCAAAGAAAGTAAAATTTTCACAATTTTCTTCTTACCCACTGAGTTACTTTACAAACAAAAATATACTTCAAACAAATGAGAGTCCCAAACTTGTTTTCACAAGTACAATAAAATGTCAATAATACAGTGTATGATGGCCATCAATTTAATGTAAAAGAAAACCTTAGTCTAAAAAAACTTAAGAGAAAGAGTTAAATTTAAAATATTAAAAAATACCCCAAAAAATAAACGTTACCTTAGAATTCAACTGGTTCATTTCTTCAAAATGTAGAGTTTGAAGAAAATCCAATGTGACCGAACGTTGAGAACATAGAAGACACTAAGTAATCTTGTCTATGTAAATAGGGAAAAATGATATAGGTCTCACACACCAGCACAATCACTAGACTTGCATTTAAATCGCCCAATAATAAGCATGTAACTAGCCCTTATGTATATACAATAATAAGTGGATTTTATTTATAGCTTACGAACAATATCCTTTTCTCAAGAGGAATTTGAAAATAACGAGTGTTTGGTACTAATTGGTTTGCTACCGATTTTTTATATTTAAAAAGACGACAGACCAAACAAATATACGGTAATCACGTCCAACTGTGTTGTTTAAAAGATAACCCGTTATCTAGCGCTTTACACTCAAGAAAAATGACACTTAATAATTTTAAAACCTTTCCTGTTGTAAATTTTTTATTTCAATGCACTTAGTACCAAGACAAAAATAGAAAATACGGGTATTCTAAACAAAAAGCCGATATCTCTGTCATTTACAATATAGTGTGTCACAATAATTAAGGTTATTCTTCATTCATAATGTTAATTTCTTTAATTAAGTTTCAATGGATTATTCTGAATGTTTCCGAGCTTATTTAAGAACCCGACTTGACACAATTTTCACACAGGCTGAACGTGATATTTAATACTGATCTTTAAAAAGAATGCCTTTATCTCTTGACGCAAGTTAAATAATTAAAAACTTTTAAATTCTATTTCAAAAAAAAAAACAAACAAACAAAAACAAAAAACACTGGGTAATTGCCACAAAAAAGTTTTAACAATGATATAAAGATAATACAAGCATATATTATTAACATCAAGTGATAAACATCACTCAGGGAATGTTTTTTTTTAATTTGATGATGGTTTTAATTCATGTATATCATTCAATTAGGCATCTTAAAACCGCAGATTAAATGTGAAAAGCAATTTCATTCTCTTTTTCACAACTTTTCTTTATGATTACTATACATATAAACTAAGTCCAATTACACGGGCCATGTGCAAATTGTAAACTCTCAACATCTGTGTAATAATTTAACTTGATTGGAGCGAGAGGGGCCACGTTTATAACACTTCTCCCATGGAAGACCTTAAAACCTGGGAAAATACATCATACTGAACAAAATTGAACCCTGCTGACTTCCACAAAACAAACCCCAAAAGAAAAAAAAAAGTTTTTTAATCATATTCACACAAGTTATTTTTTTTTTTTTACAATGTTTTTTCTCTTATTTTCTTCTCAAGAATAGAACTAAGGAAAATTTAAGTAAATACGTTTTTGTATGGGCCATTATTTAAGTCTTGTCCATGAATTGATTATAGTGTATGACTGTAACCTTAGGTAAACATGTGAGAATGTTTACATTTATACCACAGTTTTAATGGCAATGTTTGCCAACATGCCTAACCATACAAAACTTTCTACCTAGCAGAATAAAACTATTGATATTAAACCAACAAATGCTCAAAGAGCAAGTTATACAGTTATTCAGGGCTGAATATTGAAAATTTTTAAGTGCAATGAACAGATGAGGGGCTCCACACAGGTAAAAATAGATAACATAAAAGGCCCTTAAGGGATAATTTTAAGATACTATCAATTTCAATTTTAAGATAGTATTAAGTTTGTTACTCATAACTGACAATTAAATAACATTTAATTAATTTTTTTTCCATAAAGAAATAATATATTTCTCAGTTACCATAAACTAATAATTATTAAAACTGAAAATAAATATAGATAGGTGAAATTAAGAAAGACTGATTGTTAAAAATATTTAAATTGCTTCCAGAAATAATTTTGAGTATGAAAAATTTCTTTTTATTAATGCTGATAAAAATTCTGAATGAAAAATCTCATTTTTTTTGTTTATTTAAAAATAAATTTGCTAGATTCCCCTTCATAAAATTTTAAAAATCCTGTTTTTTTAAAAAAAGACACGGATTATATAAGAAAATTTAAACATCTAAAAAAAATGTTATTTAGTTACATTTTTAATGGCAGGTCAGTCAGTCAGAGTGAGTCATTTTGGCTTTTAGTGGCGTTTAAAGACCTAACAAATTTTTGCTAAGTAACTACAGTGATTGTAGTATGATAATATCATTCTTTCCTAAGCCCCCCTAGGCACAAACAAGTACATGGCATTTCTATCTCTTCTGTGCAGAGACTATCAGTGTTAAACATTTCCCGCTAGATAAGAAAAAAACATCCCCATTCCGTAAAACAATGCCCCGAGTTGGAAAATAAAAACGAGTTAGGATGAATCTGGCCTATCTTCAACATCCTGTGTGTATACTAAGCGGCATTGATTTTTTTCTTATCATTTTTCTTATTCCATTCGATCTTTTTTCAGAGTTATAGATTGGTGTATTATTAATCTATTCTGAGTCCAATTTGGTTTGATGAAATTGACAGCGCTTTTATTAGTTGCTACGATTATTTCTATTGCATATTTATTATATGTTGATTCTGGTCTTAGAAGAGAACGAGCGATGGTAACCCAATCTAATATTGATTTCATTAATATGTGATGCAACTTATCAAGAAACAATCTCTTAAGGCTAAAAATCTCAATGCTCTAATTATTCCACAGTGCAATAAATATTTCATTGTTAACACATTACATACAAGATCTCAAATTAATTTTGACACCTAAGGATTCTTGCAATAAGAGAAATCTTTCAATGATTTTAGGAATCATATAGGATCGACAAAAAAGAAGAAGAAAATCCCATACAACATATCAAAAAAAAAAAAAAAAAAAAAAAAAAAAAAAAAATTATCACTGGAGATGCACAAATATTTTTAGGAGAAACAAAATACTGATGACACAAGTTCACATGTAAAATACAGGATCAATTATTCATTTGAGTTGTCAGTTTTTATTAGTGGGTAAAGCTTCACAAGATAGGCTAGCTAATCCTGTGCATTTTGGATGTGATGAACAACTGCTCGTATGCGTTACCTTCCGAGAGTACCGACAGGAGAGATACAGTGATGAAAACAAAATAGAGATCTAAATGCAATATATATATACGTTTTTATGGAAATCACAACTTAGTTTGTAACAAAATCAATAGTCAGTTGTATTTAACGACAGCGATTTATCTATTCATGTTCCATCCCTTAAATAAGTATTAGATACAGAAAATGTGAATCATAAAAATATATTTTGTTGTCGTCATTAAAAATGCTTATAAACAAACTCACCTTTGGTTGAGCTTTCCTTGGAAATGCAACTTTTGGATCAACCTGTGGATAAAGATACCAGAGTGGATCCATATTATTTTTAAATTAAAAAAAATTGATGTAGATTAACTGTCCAGAAATATCTATATATATACAATAATATATAAACTCAAAAATATATATCAAGAAATCACACAAATAAAACTAGCCTGGACTCCTCTCAGGTGATAACTAATAAATCTGTTTTGGTCAGTTAGATTGTCCAGTACTTGATAATGTTAGTGCGTTGTAGCGTGACAAATGTCCCTTGTTTGATGGACACTCCAATACTTATGGTGATCTAAATCCAACCAAGCAAGAACTGGTCAAGATTTAATTACTTTCCATGTCAAAAGCTTGGAAACTAAAAGAAACCGTCCAATTAGATTGCCTACTTTTTAGTGTACTAAACTTGTAGACGTCACCAATAAATGACAATAGCTGAGTATAGTCAATGCATTCTTCTCTTATAATAGTCAATACTCGGTACACAACATGTGTGATGCAATTGAGCTTTTCTCATCCAACTAAATGTAAGGTAAATATGAATGAATTCTTTCTAAAGGCAGCCTTCCTGTTTAAAACTGTTAGCAGTTGGAGGGTTTTTGTGTAAAATAGATTTGTAGGTGTAAATGGGGAGGAAATTGGGTAGCAAATAGCTTGTTTTGAGAACAATACAACACAATTCTCTTATACAAAAGATTGAATAGATCCTTAAGTAAACTGGTTTTAATTGAAGACTCTAATTGGCCGAGAGATGAAAAAAAGGTGGTATTGACTTGAAAAAAGTAAACATTGTCAACTTGATGTCGATTTCATATATGAAATATACATTGTTTACAATACTATTAAATTTAAACATTGTTATGGTATTGGTAGAATTTAGCATAAAAGTATATTTTGTTTACATATGATAATGGTAGCAAATTATATATAGGGGTAAAATGTAAATATAGTTGACATACATAAGAAGTATAACTATATACAAAAAAATTGGGGTTTTTAAAATAAAGTACAAATATCTTAAAAGATCAAAAAGTTACTTCAAATGCTTGTGTAATAATGGAAAATTGTAGTCAAGTACCCTGGATTCAATTCATTTTCTAAATATTACATAAAATTTAAAGAATGTTTTTTTTGTTTTGTTTTTTTTTTTTGGCCTTTCTTTTATAAATTGAAACAGAAAATTCTATAAGGTTTGAAGTGACTTTTCTAAAATTCATAAGTTCTTACAAAATGAAATTCCACCACACTGGAGGTAGTTATAAGATATGACAACTGCCACCTATAATTACGGCTAAAAATAATGATCTAATTAAAAGATGCACCGTACTTGTCAATTGCTTAATAATTCAAAACATGCATTAGGTGAGGTAATAATTTAAACAAGGCTTGAAAAGTTTACTAGTTCAAGGTTAGTGACCATCAAAATTTTGAAAAAACTTTTTGAATTTTCATTTTATTTTTATTTCTATATTTTTGATCTTTTTTTTTTTTAATTTCTTTAAAACATTTATTATTATGATTATCATCATTATTGTTATTTTGCTATTAGGCCCATACTCCAGAATTTTTTTTTAATTTGCCAATTTTTAAGATACAAATTTCTGAAGAAAAATACGACAAGTGATGAATGGTTTGTTCAGGATCTATGATTTTCCAGGATACTGGTTGATCAGCAATAAGAAATCAGAAAATACATTTTTCAAGCCTTGTAAAATAAATTATATAAATCCTTTCAAGACCTGTGCATTATAACAATCCCAAGATAGTAAATAATAAAATCATAATAATCTACTGTACCGTTTTTGAGTCAAGTTCATGTGGTCCGTTTGCTAACACCTTGTCTACACTAGCAGGGTCCAGATAAGTTACGAAGCCAAACCCTCTGAAATGTACAATAGCATCCTACAGTTTACAAGAAGTACACATTGGCAGAGAGCTAAAGGTATCAACCACAAGAAGCAGGCTTGCTGTAGCTACTGATCATTGTTGCTTATTACAGAAAGAATAATATAATTTTTTTTTTAAATAAGACAAAAAATTTTGACAACAAATCAAATCAAAGAGTGAATTTTAAACAGGTTTTCCAACTGACCTGCTGCAGGGAAAATAAAATGAAGCAGAACAAAGCAGCCCTACATCATAAACTAGATATATGTACTAAAATTTTTCTACAGATTTTATACTAAAGTGCTGTGAATAATACCGGAGACTTTAATGCATCAATATTTCATATTCCGCCCCAACCAATCCCCCCCCCCCCAAAAAAAAAAATAATAGGATTAAAATAAGAATCAAATATTTTATTTTAACTGGTAGTGGGAGACTTTTAAATCACTTGTTCCAATATAACTTACAATTTCTATTTTACTTGCATTTTTTATGACTGTAAAAATCTATTATTTTTATTTTCTAGTATGTTTTATGACACAGAAAAAACCTCCAGGGGGACTACAAACTCTTAATATATGGAGTAATCATTTCTTCCTAAATGTCATGGTTACTGAAATCAATTTCTCTTAAATTACACTTTAATTCACCTAATGTGATGTGAAAATTGGCTGTTCAGGTCAATGCAAAAATTGTTTTTATTTTATCATTATTTTTCTCTTACATACATTACATTTAAAACTAACATACCCAACAACTGGATATACACTTAATACCATGTGCTATACATTAAATTTAATTTCATGATATTTTAAAAATCCTAGATTAGGACAGTATTCTGCAATAGGCCAACAACAATGGAATTCATTATGATTTCTTCCCAAATAAATAAATTGGTCCAACAAACCACATTACAAAATAATATATATAGGCTGTATAGCACAAACCAAACTCTTATAAACGTCTTTTTAAACTAGGTTTTAGTTTCAAAGCATTATTAAACTCGTAATTTAATATCAATTTTAAATTAAATGAAATATGAAGTAAATAGATTACGAAAGCATAAGTCAGCTTTAAAAAAATTTTCAAGAAAAGTTATAATGAAAGTCATTAGGTATTTTTAAAATCTTTATTTCAAAATTAAATAAATTATGAAGTAAATAGATGACGAAATCGTAAGCCAATAAAAATTTTACATAAAAAGTTATAATGAAAGTCAGAGACATTTTTTATCTTTCAGATTTAGCCTTTCCCCCTATTTTTGTTCAAAAAAAATATGTTTACCAAAGAGGGGGGGGTCCTTACATAAACAATGAAATAGGTAGGAATTTTTCTCTAGAATCTAGTGTAGGTTTGTAATCCCTGTGAACATTAAAAGGAGTTTATGATCTACCACTAGTTTGTGTGGTATCTATAATATGTTTTACTCCAGTGTAAACATAAGAGACGGCATTTAACGTCATTAAGCCACTATATAAACAAATTTGTGAGAGAATATTAAAGTATTTTTATCTGGATATCAACATGGAACCCTGTAGCATGACAAACACAATTAATATGATGCGTCTAAAGAGAATGGAAAATATAACGGGAATGTATTTGATGAATATATATATATTATCTTTTCGTGGGGTCTACAAAACAACTATTAATATAAAAGGCATAGTTTACAAAAAAAAAAATGCATGCATGTACATAAATTCTATTTCTTACTCGAAAGCATACAACTATATACGGACGTGCAGAGATCAGTCAACCGTGAAATTACAAATATAAACAATACCCTACCTTGATCGTTTCGTGGTTGGATCTTTCATCACCATAGCCTCCTTTATTTCCCCATATTTTCCAAAATGCGATTTTAACGTTTCTAAAAATGCAAAATGAATTTATTAACTGATGTAGGTAGACATATTGAACTTCATGACTTAAGATCGAGGGATTGTTTTTCACTTCCGACTCAAGAATCATTCATTGATGTCAAATAACGGCACTGAATGTTTATCAACCCTAACGGATAAAAACAATAACAATCACCGCGATTTTGAGTATTGTAAAATAAAAAATAAAATTTTTACATTACCTGCAGTAGTCTGCCAGCTTAATCCTCCTATGAACATTTTCCTGAAGAAAATAAGAAAAGCAAATAGTTTAGCAGAGCCATGATAATCATGACCTATTTAGATCCGATCACACTGTTCAACAAAAGACACCGTTGAAATTGACATTTGACTGGGAGGAAATTGACACTTACCCCGGATCGTTTGGGATATCATCGGTTCCATTAGTTGCAGATTGAGGATTCTGTTCCATCTTCATATTTCTACGCACACTACTTCTAACTAAAAACTACTACAAACTGGATACTCTGCACGTGGGGATAGCTTTAGAGCCACTACAC
>CM056607.1:18595183-18660183 GCA_029721355.1 Tegillarca granosa
TACAAAAAAAAATATAATATCCTTTTTTTTAAATTGGATTTTTAAACTTAAATATTTAGATGCGAAAAATTCAATTTTTAACTCTTTAGCAACATGACATGGAGTGCATTCTTGTTGGTAATATTATAATTGACGTGGTATGGCGATGGTAACCTTGTCCTTATTAGGATGTCAGGATTGAATTTTTACTGGGTTATATAGGAATCACCCTGTCCGTCAGTGTCAATACCGTGTCCCCTCCGTAACTGCCACACCCACGGATAGATATTGATCAAATTTGACACAAATGTTGAACAATATGAGACACTGTATTGAATACCAAATTAGGGCATGTAGTTCAAATGTCAAGGTCATTAGATCAAATCTTGGATCACTTCATCCATAGCGATGTTAGGATACAAGGGGTATTGTCTCTAAAACAATTATCTAGTTTGATACTGCAGAAAGTTTGCGGAAGGAGTGGAGTAGAATAATGGTGTTTTACACCCCAGTCAAGAATCATTCACTTATTTCGAGGCGGTCAGTTCTGGGATGGTGGAGGAAACCGGAGTGCTCGGAGAAAACCACCGACATTCGGCAAGCGAACTGACAAACTTTCTCACACTAGGATCTGTTCCGAGTGGGACTCGAACCCAGGCGGTGAGAGGCACTGTGATCCGTAAGCGCGCGCTTTATACCACTCGGTTTGCGGAAGGGAAAATGTTTTAGATGATAAGGTTTTGAAATTATTCTTCTCAATCCATTTTCAAAAATTATTTATTAAAGTCAAGTACTCGTTTTCCAGCTTCAGCCTTTTATAACTTTTATAATTACAAATGTAAATGTAATAAAAATGTGTCACTTTATTTATTTATTTATATCAAAAATAAATGAATTTAAAAAGTTAATCAAGAGGCTCCGTTGTATTTTGCACATTGATTTGGCAATGTCTAGATATTTGTCTGCATATAAAAATTTTAGCATGAGATTTCCTTCCGATTGCTTTTACATTTAAATTTTAGATTAGGACAGACATTGTTTTTAACCAAAAATTACTTTTTTTAACTTTCAGTAACCAGATTGGGGAATGCAATTTCATGCAGCGACGAATAACAAATTAATCAATTTTATAAATTTCAATACTTTGAGGTTTAGCACGTTTTACTCCGTAATTAGAGAACACTGGTCACGTTTATACAATTATTGTGCTATTTTGTGGTTGATTTTGAAAGATATTGCTTAAACATGCAAACGTTATTTTTATGGTTGATTTGCTTTCAAGAAGAAAGTTCAGCTTAAAACAGATTACAAACATTCATTCGAAAAAATAACGACACATAACCATGCTTTTCACCAATAAGATAAGTAAATACTCTCTCTCTCTCTCTCTCTCTCTCTCTCTCTCTCTCTCTCTCTCTCTCTCTCCTCACACACACACACACACACACACACACACACACACACACACATAGAATTTGTGTGTGTGTATGTGTGTGTGTGTGTGTGAGAGAGAGAGAGAGAGAGAGAGAGAGAGAGAGAGAGAGAGAGAGAGAGAGAGTACTACTTGCAAAAATATAAAACTTTAAAAGTACAGGACTTGTCACCCGATTGAAATTTGATAACTTGATTTTCATCAAGTCTGTCTGTCGATTTTAAAATTAATTTTATGCAGTAATCTGAAACAGGGAGTGAAAAACGTTGATTTCATATAATAAACTGATGAACTGTATGAAGGTGATAATTTTTTTACTATTTTTCCTTTACAACACAAGCCCAAATAGAAGAGCACCATATTCAAAGAGCTTTGTTCCTTGCACTAAGCAAAAAAAAAAAAAAAAAAAAAAAAAAAAAAAAGGTACACCTTTCCATTTATATGACTGCCTGGATAATGAACGTTGTGGTTAATTTAATACATTTAACAAAAATTACATGTACTTACAGCAATGCATGGGGTAATATTTTATTTTCTAGAAATAAATAAATCAAAATTATTATAAAGAGTATTATTTTATTTTATAAGTTCAGTCTTCACTACATGACAATAGCATTAACGTAAAACTGTTCTACTGACCAAATATAATAATAATAAAATAATGATAATAATAATAATAAAAAGAAGAAAAAGAGAAGAAGAAGAAGAACTTTATTGGTGTACGTATCCAAATAAGCATAGAATAATACAAGTAATTATAAAAGAATTCACATATTATAATAAAATATTTTATAGTAATATATTTATTTGAAGTTGTACAAAAAATTATTAGTCCCAGAATGGGTTTGCCTTATCTTGTCTGGATTTGTTTGTTTGTTATATAATTGGCTTCCACTTTGTCTTGTTCTTGGTGGTGTTGGCTGTGTTGCCAAGAAAACCTTCTTTCAGATGCAGATTTCTTTTTTATGTGTTGTGCTAACTTTAATAATAATGATAAGAGTTTAAAAATGAGCACAGGAAATTATCATATGTTAATTTTTAATAGCACCCGGCCTCACTTCCTTGATGGAAGTTCACGTGTATAACATATTTTACCAGTTTGAAAACTTTTTACTTTGTTTTTGGGATTGTGATATGGACAAGGACTGGTATGTTTGTTTTATTTAAATAAAAATTTACAAATTTGCACGTGATATATGTATTGTGTATATATTTTTCTTAAAACCTTAATTTTTCACTAATTGCAGAATTATACACCGTTATGTAGATTCATTTTCAAGATATAGATTGCGGAAAAAATTGTTTAATAGCATGCCTGATAGAACGCCATTTTGAACATTTGAATACAATTGATTGACTGATTGATTGATCAGGGTTTTACGCCACAGTCAAAAATATTTCATTTATATCGAGACTATAGATGAAATGGCAGACATTTGGCCTTTGCAGTGTGCTATTGGCAATGGACAGAGAGGATTCTTTAGCGTACCACGCCTACCGTGACATAGGGCATCAGTTTTTAAGGTCTCCTCAAAGGACCCCATGACTCATTTCTAAATGCCAAGTCTTTGGCAAATCAACAGTCACTACATATTTTCAGGTCTTGTTCAGACCCCTTGCCTCCCACATACGAAGCAAGCACTCTACAACTGAGTTAACGTAGTGGTGCATTATAGATATACAGTTAATGTATAAAAAGCACTGCCTGATAGAACATTTAATGGGTACATAATGGATGATAATACCAAGGTCAAGGTCGAGACTTCATCAAACTACAAATAAGAATCGTATCAGAAAAGTAAATTATATGACTCTGTATACCAGAATGTTTGTCAAGTAAATAGAAACCACGATATTCTAACGTACTTCCTGATAAATATTAAGCACTGGAGTTTTTTTTCAATGGAATAAATAAAAGTTTGATAAACTTTATCAGTGTGAGTTTATAAAAATTGTCGTGTGCTACTTTTGAATTTTTGTTTATGAAATAATGCATTCAAAAGTAGCACATGACAAAATTGATAGGTTCATGATAGAATTATATTCCGTGTAAGTCAACAAACAAAAGATATTCAATTAGCTTTTATTCCATCCTTTCATGGAATGAATACCTTTCAATAAAATCCACTTTTCAGTATGGTTCAGAATGGAAATTTTCTTTAAAAACACCATTGCGGTAGCTCAGTTGGTAGAGGGCTCGCTCCGTAAGTGGGAGGTCATGGGTTTGAACCCCGACCAGGTCTAAACCAAGACCTGAAAGGGAGTATTGACTGTTCTTTCGCCAAGCAATCGGTATTACGAAATGAAAGTCACGAATCTTTCGGATGGGAACTTCAAATAAACGAGTTTCCGTGTCAGGGTAGGCGTGGCACGATAAAGAACCCTGTATAATGTCATCAACGTAATGCACAGGTAACATTTCTGCACTTCCGCATATAGCTGGCTACATCTCGAAATAAGTGAAATATTCTTGACTGGGACATTAAACACCATAACTCGTCTTTACTCAACTCTTTAAAAGCACTTAATTTGTACTTTTGTATTGTTTCCTAAACAATAGTAACAACAGTCTTAAAGAATTGAAAAAGAGGGTGCTTGACAATAGTAGGACGCATTGCATTTTCGCACGATCCCAATCAATTAATTAGGAAAAAACAGTTAGTTGTATGATTCTCAACAATTCCACTTATTATACAACCATTAGTCATATAGAGAAAGTATAATATTTTGACCAAATACAGTTTTGACGTAATACGATAAAACGAAGCTAGAAACATTTAATAAATAAACAAATACATGTAAATAAATAAATAAATAAATAAATAATGAATGAATAAATATACAAATAAATAAATAAACCCCATTCGTCACTCACAAAGGACGTGATTTGGACAGCTCATGTGCAGTTTTAGAACACACTGCCAGAGAAAAGAACATTGTTGTAACAAATATATACAGTAAAAACATTTGTAAATCATAATAAAATCGGGATCTGCCATGTTGAATATTTATTTTTCATGATATTAATTTTACAAATGAATTCAAAACTCAGTAAAGTTGTCCATTTAAATAAATTTGCAATTAAATGAAAATAAAACCCACGAAAAAAGTAACCCCAGGACCTAAGCGTGAAATGTTTCCAGCGTAGATCACAAGTTCAGCAAGAATTAACTAAACGTTATTAATGGAATTTATGTATACGTGTATATGCATGTAGTAAAGGTTCTGAAGAGAGCATGTATGAGACATTATTACTGACAACAGTTCAACTTATTAGAGCATAGAGTGGAATGTAGTACCTTTTCATTTCTTTGTAGAAAAACAAACAGAGTTTTCACTATGTGCAATACATGTAACTTGTTTAAAAAATTGTTTAAAAATATGTATGTCCGTTTATGTCTGTTACATTTTTATATCATAATACCTTTTTAATGCATTGAGGTAATTTTTTTTTATAAAAATGTAAATGATAAAACTACCGGAAACATGTTTTAAAAGAAGCACTTAACGACTTGTTTCTTGTCTCTATAACATGCTTATTGTTTCCTCATCTGTGTTTTGCAATACGGCGTTAAAATGCAGTAAAAGGTAACAAATATAAGAAGACATGTCAGCACTTTCGTACAAGTTTAAAGTGATCAATGAAATAATTTATCTTCAATAAAAACCCGGAATTGATAACTTTATCTCAGGTTATCTAATCTGTGCATTTGTCCTGGCAATCTGTGCTTTTGCTCTAGTACTCTGTGCATTTGCTTTGGTAATTTGTGCCTTTGCTCTGTAATTTGTGCCTTTGCTCTGGTAATTTGTGCTTTTGCTCTGTAATTTGTGCCTTTGCTCTGGTAATTTGTGATTTTGCCCTGGTAATTTGTGCCTTTGCTCTGGTAATTTGTGCCTTTGCTCTAGTAATTTGTGTTTTTGCCCTGGTAATTTGTGCTTTTGCTCTGGTAATTTGTGCCTTTGCTCTAGTACTCTGTGCATTTGCTCTGGTAATTTGTGCCTTTGCTCTGGTAATTTGTGCTTTTGCTCTGTAATTTGTGCCGTTGCTCTGGTAATTTGTGCTTTTGCTCTTGTAATTTGTGCCTTTGCTCTAGTACTCTGTGCATTTGCTCTAGTAATTTGTGCCTTTGCTCTGGTAATTTGTGCTTTTGCTCAGTAATTTGTGCCTTTGCTCTGGTAATTTGTGCCTTTGCTCTGTAATTTGTGCCTTTGCTCTGGTAATTTGTGCCTTTGCTCTGTAATTTGTGCCTTTGCTCTGTAATTTGTGCCTTTGCTCTGGTAATTTGTGCTTTTGCTCTAGTAATTTGTGCCTTTGCTCTGGTAATTTGTGCTTTTGCCCTGGTAATTTGTGCCTTTGCTCTGGTAATTTGTGCCTTTGCTCTTGTTATTTGTGCTTTGCTCCGGTAATTTGTGCCTTTGCTCTGGTAATTTGTGCCTTTGCTCTGGTAATTTGTGCTTTTGCTCTGTAATTTGTGCCTTTGCTCTGGTAATTTGTGCCTTTGCTCTGTATTTTGTGCCTTTGCTCTGGTAATTTGTGCTTTTGCTCTTGTAATTTGTCCTTTGCTCTGGTAATTTGTGCTTTTGCCCTGGTAATTTGTGCCTTTGCTCTGGTAATTTGTGCCTTTGCTCTTGTTATTTGTGCTTTGCTCCGGTAATTTGTGCCTTTGCTCCGGTAACTTGTGCCTTTGCTCTGGTAATTTGTGCTTTTGCTCTAGTACTCTGTGCATTTGCTTTGGTAATTTGTGCTTTTGCTCTGTAATTTGTGCCTTTGCTCTGACAATCTGTGCTTTTGCTCTAGTAATTTGTGCCTTTGCTCTGGTAATTTGTGCTTTTGCTCTGTAATTTGTGCCTTTGCTCTGGTAATTTGTGCTTTTGCTCTGTAATTTGTGCCTTTGCTCTGACAATCTGTGCTTTTGCTCTAGTAATTTGTGCCTTTGCTCTGGTAATTTGTGCTTTTGCTCTGTAATTTGTGCCTTTGCTCTGGTAATTTGTGCTTTTGCTCTGTAATTTGTGCCTTTGCTCTAGTAATTTGTGCCTCTGCTCTGGTAATTTAAGCTTTTGCTCTGTAATTTGTGCCTTTGCTCTGGTAATTTGTGCTTTTGCTCTGTAATTTGTGCCTTTGCTCTTGTAATTTGTGCCTTTGCTCTGTAATTTGTGCCTTTGCTCTGGTAATTTGTGCCTTTGCTCTGTAATTTGTGCCTTTGCTCTGTAATATGTGCCTTTGCTCTGGTAATTTGTGCCTTTGCTCTGTAATTTGTGCATTTGTTCTGTAATTTGTGGCTTTGCTCTGTTAATTTGTGCCTTTGCTTCTGTAATTTGTGCTTCTGCTCTAGTACTCTGAGCATTTGCTCTGGTAATTTGTGCCTTTGCTCTTGTAATTTGTGCCTTTGCTCTGTAATTTGTGCCTTTGCTTTGGTATTTTGTGCCTTTGCTCTGTAATTTGTGCCTTTGCTCTGGTAATCTGTGCCTTTGCTCTGTAATTTGTGCCTTTGCTCTGGTAATTTGTGCCTTTGCTCTGTAATTTGTGCCTTTACTCTGTAATTTGTGCCTTTGCTCTTGTAATTTGTGCCTTTGCTCTTGTAATTTGTGCTTTTGCTATTGTTATTTGTGCCTTTGCTCCGGTATTTGTGCTTGTGCTCTGGTAATCTGTGCTTTTGCTCTGGTAATTTGTGCATTTGCTCTTGTAATTTGTGCCTTTGCACTGGTAATTTGTGCTTTGCTCAATTAATTTATGCCTTTGCTCTGGCAGTCTGTACTTTTGCTCTAGTAATCTGTGTGTTTGCTCTGGTAATTAGTGCCTTTGCTCTGGTAATTTGTGCTTTTGCTTTGGTTCTCATAACATATGTCCGTTTACAAAAGATAAAAACAATAAGTCTCATCGACTAATAAATAGAGAATTCTCATCTATTTATTTCCTTGACTGCAATAAATTGGAACACAGAAAATTAACAAGAATATACTAACAGATTTGATACATAGACTTATACATATACACGCTATGGTAATATACGAAAATTTCAATACGTCATAGTTTTGATTTCACGCCTATGACGTAAATTCCCTGATTGCCATTAATGATAAAAACTACAGAGTTATTCATTCTACACTAACACCTCAAATATGCATTGCAATGTCGTAAACTCTATGCCTATACATAAAGCTGTTCTTGATATGCACTTTCAGCACTATAGTGTAATGAATGGTATTTATACTTTAGACAAGGATTAAACGATTCAGAGAGCTGACACACAACACGGTAATTCTTAATCCTTGTGATGATTTGTTTTTTATGTAAGATTACATTCTCGTAATGATATTCCTTCCTGGTGATTGTATCCGGTGTTGACGTCGGATGTTGCTATATTTTTCACAACTCCTGGGTTGTTATATATAAATACGCGCTGTGAGACACCGTTGATCTAAACTGAATGATGACGCAGGGATGTTATATATACAACTCTGTCGTAATTAATATAAAGAGTAATTTCTATTATAAATACCACTATCTAACAATTGTAAGGTTTGGATAAAAAATAAACAAAGTTTATTTAACTCTGTTTGGTATTCAAGCTTCAAATAATGAAGCAGCTTTGTCTTTTTTAATTTTTTTTAAAGCCGATTTTAATCGATTTTGATTTTCTTGAATATCACACCTTATATGGACATTGATCACCGATGTCAATTTAACTTTTAAAAGAACCACATCGTAGGGACTTTATGCCATCAGCGCATTTTAAACGGACTTTTAAAATATCGCTGATGTTATGCGCGTAGTATTTCTATTTCTTTCCATTTCTTTCTCATTTTTTCCTTCTTTCTATATTTTTTCTTTTTCTTTTCTTTCTTTCTTTCTTTATTTTTTTGAGATATACATTATAAAAAATTCTGTGAAAAAACAAAACAAAAAATCTATGAATAAAATAAAACAAACCACATGCATATCGCATAAACCGCTATTAAAGTTTTGAATCCTGCGACCAAGTACTCTGGAATAGCAAGCTATAAACGCTATGTATGCCGAATGAATGTTTTCTTCGATTAATCCGGTTTCCTCCACGATTTAAGGACTGGCCTCCTCAATATTAGTGAAAGATTCTTGAAAAGGGGCATATAACACTACCAATCCAATCCAAACTTCTTTTATTGTTCTATCAAATTTCGTTCTAAAACAATGAGACATCTTCCATACAAAATGTTCACTTATTGTTCCACTATGTATACTAAATCAAAACTTAATTCAAAATATTAAAATAAAAAGTGCAGTACACCCTAAACTACCATCAAAGATAAAAACTAGCTTTAGATAAACTTCCTAATTATCGCATGAAATACTTGTTCTCTCAAAAAAACTGCAGCTAATTAATCACCAGAATTATTAGGTTAATTAATTAATTTTTAATTGTTCACTGTCTGAGCACCTTGTAATTTTGCAATGTTTCTTATTATCTTCTTGCGAAAACGTTACAAGGTTTTTAAAAATAGTTTTCAATCATTTTCAAACATTGGATATATATGCAATAATAAATGAAACATGACTTCTGCCTTTATTCAAATTCACACATATTGTCCAAATTTCTAAATAATTTTAATAGTGTAATTTTATGACCAAAATTTGATCAAAAATTGAAGAAAAAAATCAAAAAGTAGAAATGGAAAAATTGCAATAGAAATTATGATTTTAATTAGGTAAGACAGCACACTGACATGTATTATGAACACACTGAAGATATTTGGCATTTGTTTCAACTCGAATTGCTTTAGAATTGTCAAATAACGGAGTTATATATTCTTATGCAATCATTATTTTTAGAACTAGTATGAGATTTTTTGTTTGTTTCTATATGTGTGGTTATGATGCGTCTTGTATTCATCAAGATAAGGATATACCTGTTTGGTCTTTTGTTTTTATCTGTACGTTATGTCGGGGGTTTGGCTAAATCGAAATCTGGAAGCTGTTTATGGCTGTTCTTCTCACAGGAAGCCGTCAGTTGCCGGTGTTTAATGTGTAAAGAGTTAAGGTTTTCAGAAAAAAGAAAAAAATGTTACTTTGATAGCAACAGGATTTTTATCACTCGCATTTTGTTATCAATGAAAACTTGCCAATACAAAAATGCGGTATACGGAGATATCATTGAAAACTTTCAGGTTGTTAGAAGAAACCACTTTCTACTATCCATTTGTTTTAGTTTAGCCCAAATTGATTGCAAAAGTCAAAATCGAAAAAATTTACCGACAATATGTTTAGCTAACGATACATTAATGTACCAGGTATACCAAAAGACCAATCAAACAATCACTCACTCACTCACTCATTAAATCAATCAATATCAATCAATCAATCAATCAATCATCAATCATCAATCACTCACTCATTCATTCACTGAATCACTCACTCACTCATTCACTCAATCAATCAATCAAAAATAAATTTGATTTGCATGTATATGTTTGCGAACATGTTCACGAAACAATGCAGTCGCCATTTGTCAACTGTGTAGTGATGAAGATTGATACTATCCCGGGTTGGCTTTAGACGGTCTTGCTCCGTTTTTTTACTATACATTTTGTATCTAAACGTCATCTCTGCACGATGGAAACTTATTTCAAGAGAAGATTCAGGCAGTGGTCATTTTAACAAGTAAAGAAGTTAGGTCAAACGGGGGTAATTTAGTTTCTTTCTTGACAAAGTGACTTACTATCCGGAAAACTATAACAAAACTAAGTACTTGCATTAATGCAAGAAGTATAGATCAACAACGGAAACACTTCAAGATAAGTACTTATATCAAAATTTCAACTACTTCATAAAAACTTACATATATACAAATAACTTATAACTTTTCAAGTAAATGCTTTCATTTGGATTGTGTTCTTACTCGTACGTATGTTAAATCAAAGTTTGAATTTCCAAAATCACTTTTTCGAACCCCAAAATTTTTTCGAACCTGAAAAAAGACCAGCCAACTTCGAATATCCGCAGTTTGACTGTATACAAAATAACGTCATCATTCAGATAACATAACAAATAGAAAGACGAATATCATTAATGCCGTAATATGTGTTGATGCGTTTGTGGCATTTTTCAACCATTTTGACCTTTGCCTAAAATCAAAATAAAAAACGAAAGTTTATAACTGAAACATGTATTTTGCATCAGAAATGGTGAAATTTCAACCAAGGACTAGAAAAATACAAAATTTCTGAAAGAAAAAACTACACAGAAAAAAAAAATTAATAAAAAATAAATAAATAAATAAATAAATAAATAAATAAATAAATAAATAAAAACCCTAAATCTCCAGACTTCAGTTTTTGACAATGAATGTATTCATACGAGTTTTTTTTTCAATAATTTGCAGTATTCAAGTGCATTAAAAAATACGTTTAATTAAAAAAGTTGATGTATATGTATGCAGTCTAAAGATGTTTTTATAGTATCCAAGGGACTCTAACTTGTCGTACTTCTTATGCAGGTAAATGCACATTTAATGGTTAATAAATTTTATGCACATTTATATTTTTTTAAAAGAAACAACCCTGCTTATTTTCACAAAAAATGTACCTACAACCCACGTAATTACTAGAATATAGGTAAAATATAAAATTGAAACTGAGATAACAATTAAATAAGAATGGTATAAAATTACAATTTTTTAAAATGGGATTATGTTCTTACACTCAAATGTCCCTTAAATGATAATCTAATGTGTCAGCTTGATAATAAAAAAAGCCCAATAAAGAATTAAGCTGTTTATCGAAAGTAATAACATTCATGCACTGACAACATTTAAAAAATTTGAACGTTACTTGAATTAAAATCTTAATACTATTTAAATTTATACAGAAAAAAACTGGCGACATCTTTTGAAAAATATAACCGTTACTTGAATTTAAAAATTTCAAAAAGTGAAGATAAAAATCCAATAAATAAGATTATTGTTAGAAATGAAAAGGTAGTGCAATTGAGGAAAAGGAATTAAAAATACATTAATATTTAGAACAGAGAATAACGTTTGATAGATAAAAATGTAGATTCATGTATACACCTGCGCATTAAATGTACGTAAATGGGAGGCATGGTGTCTGTTTATTTGTGCAGATAAGTGAAAATAAAAAGAAAATTTGATACAAAGAGTAAGTAAATATGATGGCTCATAAAACTTATCAAAATTCAAAAATCTTAAGTTTTCAATATATATTTATTCAAGAATCTTTTCATCCGTAATTGAGCTTGACTTTTTACTTTTCAACTATTTTATAAAAGTAAATTTAGAAATTGTGAATACTGATTATTTATTGATATAAATGTCAGACAGCGATTAATCGGATTTAGGAACATTTGTACTTAACAATTAAATGTCCAGAAAGTAAAAAAATATAAATATGTCTCTCTCTCTCTCTCTCTCTCTCTCTCTCTCTCTCTCTCTCTCTTTGCGACCGAGTGGGCTACAGCGCGGGGCTACGGATTACAGAACATCTCAATCGGAAGGTTCGAATACCGCTTGGATAGACCCTAGTGTAAAGAAGTTTGTCACTTCTCTTGTAGAAGTTCAGTGGTTACCATGGTTCCTTGGGCACTCTGGTTTCTGCTCGCATCCAAGAACCGACCCGCATAGGTGAAAGTGTAAGTGACCGAGTAAAACACACTTATTCAACTCTCTCTCTCTCTCTCTCTCTCTCTCTCTCTCTCTCTCTCTCTCTCTCTTAGAACCCCTAAGTTAGACCATTCCCAATCTCCAGACATACTTTATTATAATTACACAAGTCCTTCAGTGTTTTTAGCGTTAAAATAACATTTATATACAGGCAACACAACATGTAGTTTGTACAAGGTGATAATCCCTTGTTTATAAAGCTGGCCATATGTTATAAGTCTTTGTTTTTGCATATAAAGCTTTTATTTATTCTTTGAAACACCAGAATATTGGAAAGATTACTTTACAGAAAGCAGAGTTCGTCAGAAATATTACCCAGACCAGATATCAATGTTCACGTTTAAATGATTGTGTTATTATTCTTGTCTGTTTTTAATATTTGTAGGGCAAGTTTGGATAAACTTTTAATAGATAAGGCCGAGACATCACTGACATATATAAATTTTTATAAATACCAGCTCAATTTTTTTCTTCATAAAAGCTTTTCTTAAATTTAACATATTTTTTATTTTAAGAAAAACAGGTTTATTGTGGAAGAGTAGAATAAAACAAAATTGTTTTTGCTGTTATTTCCTAAACTTTATATTTAGTATTAAGGCCAAGCTAAAAATTAATTGACACATATGGTATACCAATAACGACTTGTTTGTCTATTGGCAATTTTTCTTTGACTGGCCACAGTTTCATAATCATTCCTTAATCAAGATTTTCATTAACTTAAATTTAGCGAATTTTGGTAATTTTTGACGCCATGCATATCCATTTTTTATAAAATTAAATGCCCATGTTAATAAGCTTGAGGTGATCTTCGAAATGGCAACCTAAATTTCTGTAATATCATAACAGTTAATAAAATCATGAAGATTTCAAGTTGCAAGGTTTCATTTAAGGAATTTTTAGTTAAGAAATGTTGGTGAAACTGGGCCTTTGTAGAATAATCAATGGGGCTAAATTAATTTCAACTTCCTCTTTTTAGATTGACAATTTTTGCCTCAACAAGCAAACGGATTCACCACCAAAACCTGCGAGCAGGTCTCTAACAAACCAATTTGATTTATATCAAGACGTTATTACTCTGTAGCGAAGGAAGCTAATTGGTATTATAAAGCGAATTGAATTAATTTTGTGATATTGAATAGTTGAGAAAAAGGTAAAATAATAAATGGAATTTTGTATTGCCATTTATTTCAGTCTCCCAAAAAGCCCACACAACACATCATCGACATCACATTTGAAAGAACAGATACGTTCTTTCAAATTTAACACTTAAAGCCAATAAAACTGCTTTTTATTAAAAGAACATATTCGTAGACAAAACATACTGGTCTCCTTTCTAAGTATTGAGCTGAAGAGCTACTTCCGGAGCATGGCGTTCGTTTCTTGATTTCTGAGTGTTTTTTTCAATACTTGCATAAACAAATAAAAATATGATCAGGCTTCTGTTATCGTTTTTTACAAGATGACATAAGTTAAACCCATCACCTTATTATAAAAAACCAACACATATAAATAAAAATGAAAATAACAAGTTATTCATAATTTTATGTGGTATAGATTAATCAAGGCAGACAAATAGCCATTAAGCAGGGGTCTTAATCAGTCTGACTACATCGTGCACTCACAGTCGGGACTCTGAATGATTTTTACATTTGTATATATAAGTGTTTGTACTCAGTTTGAAGATTATTTGCTGTTTGTTTTAATCAAATATTTACACAGCTATTTAAGCTACCACAGAATTGATTATGTAATTATATTGCCAATTAATAGGATTTGCACTACTTACATCTAGAATAAGCTATTTTCATTTTCTATTATAAGATATTTTTACTTATATAACACGGAGTGTATGTAAGCGTTACTTATGCTTAAAGTACATTGTTAGGAAGTTTGTTGTTTTACGGTCCTAATTAATGATTTTGAGAGAGAGAGAGAGAGAGAGAGAGAGAGGAGAGAGAGAGAGAGAGAGAGAGATTTCATAAAATCCCGAAAGAGGGGGGGGGGATCAAGATTAAGTAATGATTTTTGAGTCGATTTATGTAAATTTGGATTTGATTTGACAGAAGTTAAAATACATTACATATCTTAATGCTTTTTCGTCACTCTACACTATTTAAACTACAAACTCCTTGTCAGTTTTGTTGTCGTCAAGATATGACGATGCGCTGAACTATTTATATTAAAATGTGTTAGAATTTTGATTTGATTTAATAGGATTTTACGTCCCAGTCAAGAATATTTTACTTATATCGCGACGTTACCAGTTATGTGTGAAAAATGGCAGAAAATGAGCTAGAACTAAAGCTTTATGGTATCTAAATTCAAATCTACACTAAATCACAAAAAACGTGTCATGTTCTATTTTTTATTTTCCAAAAATTGATAATAATACATGCATAGAGAAATTGAAGCTTATTTTTATCTTTTTTTCCCGGTATTTTCACATATTAGTAATTTTAGTTTGTTTATAGGTTGTTGATATGCTGATGATTTCAACATTATTCAAATATTTATTATGGCCTCGTAGAATATAATACAACCATGTCTTTAAGGGCCTTTTAAATGTTTTAACATTTTATTTTAAGTGTGTGTTGTGACGTCATATGCCATACAGAACATCTATCAACTTAGCACAACATCTACATCATGTACTAGAGCACGTGTTCTTTTGGCTCTTCCTTGTTGGTACTAAAGGCATTATTACAAACTTGTAGACAGAATAAAAAATACTTAATGAACATGTGATTATATACTTGTTAGTGTTCGTGCTGAAGGTTATATGACAAAAAGAAGTACAACATTGTAATTATTCATTATCAATGCTAAAAATACCAAAACCAATTATTATCATTGCTGAGAAATACTGTTCCCATTTTCATTGGTTAGAAGTACTGCATCAATCCTTGTTAAACAGTACTGTAAGCATTTATTATCAATAAAGAGTTTATTTGCCATTGCCGAGTAGTACTTTAACAATTAGTTTTCATTACCGAGCCTGTAACCATTAATTACCACTGCGGAGTAGTACTGTAACCATTCATTGACATTGCTAAGAAGTGCTGTAACCATTCATTACCATTGCGAGGTAGTACAGTAACCATTCATTACCATTGTTAAGTAGTATTGTAAGCGTTTATTACCATTGTTAAGAAATACTGTAACCATTTATTACCATTGTTAAGAAGTACTTTAACCATTTATTATCCTTTTTGAGAAGTAGTGCAACCAGTAATTTCTGTTGCGGGGTAATTCTGCAACCATTCTATGTAATTGTACTGTATCCTTAGTAAATGAACATTTAAACAATTATGCTGTATTGAAAACTTTTCACGACTCATTCCCAAACCAAATTTGCCATAAGTTCCAATGCTTAAAATAAAGTTTAATGTTTTAACTAAATATTCAAAGTTACGATGGAAAAGGAATGAGAATGAAAGCGTTGCACTCAAGTAAGAATATCATTGGAAATGGCGTGGGATATTAAACTCACCAAGGTGTTTTACACCTACTTGGTATATGTCAAGGGGACTTTTTATTGTTCTGGAAAAGAAAAGTAACCATAGAATAAAATAATGATACAGTTATAGTGAAAACAAAAATATTCCGACAAAACCGGGTGAAATATACATACACGCTTTTACAACATGTACACATATAAAATGAAAAAAAAATTTATCAGAGAGAAACTTTCTGGGTTAAATTCCAGACACTCTCATAAATAAATCTGTGTATAGTGATGAATGAATTTAAAACAATACCTTTCCAAAAGTCACCTATAAACAAGATAACGTCGAAATAACGTGTTATATCTCGAGATTTTGATCCGTCAATGTTAGTAGGCTTGGTACGTGTACACAAACATTTAATCAGATCTTAAAAGAAATATCTGATTTTTGAAAACTTAAAGGTTTCCTTTAAATCCAACAAATTAACGTGATAAAGAACATTTAAGGTGAAAATCAATAAAATTAAAATAATTTTGTAGAGAATTAAATATCTAAAGATATATTTGAAATCAATAAAACATGTTAAAAATGGTACTTTATCTATGCTTAAAATGGGTTTTACCATAGTAATGGTATGATATCAACCTTAGGGTTTTCCGTTTTTTAAAACGTTTATTAGGACATAAAAAAAGAAAGAAAAATATACGACGTGACTTTAAAATTGAGTATAGTTGTATAACGTTTTTTAGCTTTTACTGTCAATGGCATTTAGATTAAAATCAGATAAATAGCTATTGAAGTAATCTGCACACACACACACACACACACACACACACACACACACACACATTATGATTATTACTGGTGCAAAACGTCTAATTGGATATTTTGACGATATCGTATTTGGATATAATGACAACAGGATTGTAGTGTAAATCCTTGTCTCGAAGATATAGTGACCAAACGGTATCATTTTTGGTATCGGATATATTGAGATACTGCTAGACCAATGGATATTTTCCCAATGCAAATCCAAACTCAGTTATTTCGATATGTCTTTTTTTTAATTTTTTTATTTATTTTATTTTTATTTTTTTTTTTTTTTTTTTTTTGTTTGTTTGTTTATTTTTATTTTTTAATTTTTTAAATTTTTTTTGTCTTGCCTTATTTTGACTTCAGTACTTATATTGTATCAGGTTCTTTGTCAGCTTGGCTGATGCCATTCTTCCTTCTATTTTAAATGTCATTATTTTAAATCATTTCAAGTTGTAAAAGGACACTAGTATCATCTCAACCAATTGATATGTTTTTGTGCGTTTTTTTTACACGAATAATTTGTAGGTTTATACATTAATTACGTACCAACATTACTATTCCCTTTGTGTGTTGTATATAATTTCCAGTTTTAAAATTCACAGCCCTTCCTTTTGAGAAATATTATTCAGTTAAACATAGCAATACAAATAGTTAAATATTTAACACTTTTAAAAATAATAGAGTGTTTTTTAATTGCATATTTTAATTGAATCGAAGGTCAAATTTATGTGTTTGTTGTTTTTGAAATCAAAACAGCAACCGATTGACAATATAACTTATTTGATTTTAAATAACATTGTTTCCTATGGCTTCCGTTGGTATGTGGTGAATTTCTTTATTTTGTAGAAGTAGTGCCATGTGTTTATTTTCGATTGTATAAAATAAAGTATTTAAAATTAAACAATTGATGTTTCCGGAAAAAATGACAAGAGTAGAGCAATGGTGTTTTACGGCAAAGCTCAAGATTTTTTTTTTACTTGTATCGAGGTGGTCAGTTTTGGGATGGTGGAGGTTTGTTTGATATATGGGGGTTTTTTTTGTCAGTCTTGGGATTAACGTGTTTCTATACAGGTTCGTCTTAACTATATTTGTACAATGCAATTAAAGAAAAGAACGGTGAGACATTGATGAAGCCCATGCCAATATTTTGGAATTGTCCCGTCCTTATAAATATTATTCTGACTTTTTCTGAATGATTCGTGGATTGTAAAGACTTACTATTTATTTATTTATTTATTTATTTATTTATTTATTTATTTATTTATTTATTTATTTATTTATTTATTCATCCATTCATTCATTTATTTATTTATTTATTTATTTATTCTATGTACTTGAAGACCAATGTTGTATTAAATAAACTAGACAGATAGATTATGTCATGTTCTTGGTTGCGAAGCACAGTCTTACAGTTACTAATTTCGTCTACAAAATACAAAGTACATGTACTCGAAACACAACTGGTTCCGTCTGTCTATTATATCCGTTTACAGAACACAGCGCATTTCGGCACTGAAGATTAAGTTACATTCGATACAAATGATCTTAGGGTGGGATAGAGTTTGTCATCTCGCTTGCCGAAGGTATTTTGTTTTTTCCTGGCACTGCTGGTTTCCTCTACCATATCACTCCCTGAGCCCCTTGATAGAGTAAAAGAATCTTACTGTGGCGTAAAACCCCTTTACTCCGATCCACCCAATTGTATACGATGCTTGCCCATTACTCCGATCCACCCAATTGTATACGATGCTTGCCCAAAGTGTGTGTTTTTATATATGGTTTAAATAAGTGATTACTATGCGTTTTGTTGTTGTTTAACGTCGCATCAGCAAACGACGAGAAGCAATGTTGTTAATCGCTATAAAATTCTCTGAGAACAGGTTCGTGTATGCGTGAGATGTGCACGCGAGTATTATGGTTATGTACTAGCGCGAACTCAGAACACACCACTTCCTAAGTCCATTATGTTTGAACCGGATGGACCAGTCGATACTCAGTCCCCTTAATGCCGAGCGCCAGTCCGAGGAAACAGTATCTCGAATTTTTGAAGTCTTACGCATGCTAAGGTCTGAGTTCGAACCCACGACATCCCGCTCTCTAAGGTGGACGCTCTATCATCGATCACACCGAGGTGGTACTATGCGTTTTAGCATGCGTTTTACATGTCTTGTGTTGTGTAATGTCATGTAATTTATCTTTGACTTTGGATAGCAATAAGCATGTAATTTAAAATGTCAAATCTAATTACCGTTTCGAATATACAGGAAGTTTAAAGATGAAAGAAAAATCATGAAGGATTTGATAACATATAATATCATGATATTATATGTTACTTAATGTCGAAAGAAGAATTTTTTAATTTTTGGAAAGTACGTGTAACCTGGAAAATATGTACAACATCTCAGACGGAATTACGAAAAGATCATTATGAGTTTTAACAAATATTGTCCTCCTTAACAAACGTGTGAACTCTCAAAATATCTCATGGTGTAAAAGTACATATACATATTTGCTTTATTTCTTTTTTTTACTAAGATATGAATGGGTAAATATGCAAAGAGAAAAATATGCGCAATACTTACATTACATAATATAGCCGTAGTTTCGCAAAATTGAAGTTAATTACGTAATCGTCTAAGGGCTTAGGTTTGTTATGTTAGAAAATAAGAAACACGTGAAAAGCTATACGATGCTTAAACTGGTCCTGTGTACCAGGTACTAGATATGCGAATAATTATGCACAAAACATTTATTACGTAGTTTGTTTAGGAAAAAATGTAGGGCAATTTTAAGGCATAATTTCTTGACGTAATAGCTTTGAGTGTTGACAAATAGAAACGCGCGTCTGTATTTCGGGTTGCACGAACGCGCTAACCTTCTGATTATCGAAATGTATGAACGAGCAGTATTCGACTATTAGTTGAAAAGTCTTATGTATGATCCGACTGCGACATCCCGTTTTTGAGACGGACGCCCTACCCCCTAAGTTGGTACTAGCAGTAATTTAGATGGCAAAAGTACCAACATAATTCAGGCTTTTAACATTTCAATAAATTTCAACATTGGTACCATTTTCAAAATTATCATATAAACATTGTCAAAAATAGTCAGATCTGAAATAAATCAAATAGTTGGGAATGAGGCTCTTATACCGGGTGCCGTGCAAAGTCCTTTGAACTTTTTTTTTACACTGACTTGTAATCTTAGGCTTCCCAGAACAAATTGGAATGAATAATTCAATTTCGAAGTTTAAATCATTTAAAAAAGTCAAATGTAAAATGTCACAATCAATGTTCAAAAATACAACAACAACTCTGGCATTCAATCTAACCACTCCAATCAATCTGTGGTATACAAAATGAATGCCACCTCATCTATCTATCTATCTATCTATCTATCTATCTATCTATCTATCTATCTATCTATCTATCTTTGTGAACATTTGTACGGAAATTAAACAATTAAACTATTTCTTGTAACATAAACAAAGCAGAAAGACTAATTTTTGTAAAACTTTAAAAACGTTATATAATGTTTATCGATTTTGAGGTAAGTTCAGCTTAATAAAAAATTTTAGTGGCAATAAATTTAAAATCAATTTTTTTCTTCACGATTTATAAAAAGTAAAACCAACAGTTTACGCACAAATGAAATTTATCCATTTATTTTATAAAGAAATATAAAGTCATCAATACTCTCAAAGCAAATTTTAAAAGATATATATATATATACCATTATTGAATTCTCTTAATTTAATTTTGTTTGAAAACTTTTTATGTGGTTTTATTTGTATACGTTGTTTTCTTTATTTACATAATTATAATGTTTTTAGTAAAATATTAACAGGCGAATGGTCCATTAGAACACCCAAGCATGCAATCCAGCACCGAAGCATGCAAAATTTATTAAACTTTTTAATGCTAAATTTTACAAAATTTCAATTGCAATAAACTTTTCAAGGTAATTTATTGCTATAAATGCATTTAAAATCAAGTTTATTTTTCTTTTATTACAAACAATTTTATAAATACAATCAATTTAGTAATTTTAAAATCGAACATTCAGATCATCGACCTCGAAGTGACTTTTTGAGGGTATTGAATACCTGAAATTCTTATTTCTAGAAGTAATGACAGATCCATTATACCTTGGCACAAATAATTAAACGATTGTGAAAATAATTCCATCATTTAATAACGTATATAATGATTCATAAGATATATATTATTAATCGTAAATATTAGGATAATTGAACAAGCCTTTTTTGATAGTTTGCTATAGTTTACCACTGTTTAAATGGCAATATTTCGACTAAATATAGATGGTATATGAAAACTGTCACGTGTGTATTTTTTCATATAAAACCAACTATTCTTATTTTTGAATACTAGTATATCTATTTTATCAAAATTGAAAAATAACATATACGTATGTCAGACATTATATTGGAATTGATATAAAACCATTAATAATTCTTACAGATTTTATCACAAGATATATTTATAATTTGTATGTGATTAGTTAAATACTTAGTGTGCTTTGATGGAATACAGACATTTGTTAATATGTATTTGGCATTAGAGAAATCATTTTTGAACTCACCCAAAACAAACAAACAAACAAACGAAATATAAACAAATACAAAAAATAAATTCATTTTGAGACAATTAATTACCAAACTCACGACATTAGAAGGGTATTGATTGAAATAATTATAAATATCAAGAAAGTACTTCAAACAAACAAAAACTACAAACAAACAAACACACAAACCACAATCAGACAGACAGACAGACAGACAAACAAATGAA
The DNA here is from genome assembly GCA_029721355.1 of Tegillarca granosa. Lineage (NCBI taxonomy): Eukaryota > Metazoa > Mollusca > Bivalvia > Arcoida > Arcidae > Tegillarca > Tegillarca granosa. The sequence goes on from CM056607.1 coordinate 18,616,323, forward strand.
CAAAGAAAAAAACAAACAAGGTGTGCCAGTTATATAAATGGGAAATGTTAAAAAAAACAAAATTAACACAGGTAGGACATTGCATAAGAAACATTAGTTGCACAAACATAGGCCGTCTTGGTGGCTCAATGGTAGAGCTTCCGCCTCTAGAGCGGGTTTCGAATCCCGGCCGAGTCATAGTAAGACTTTTAAATTTCAGATATTGATATTGATTTCTCGCATAGCGCTGAGTATTTAGAGGACAGAGTATCGACTGTTTCACTCGCTCTCGCCTCGAACAGCTGAAAGTTGCTGATGCGGCATTAAAAAACATTACAGCAATTACAACAGTATTACAAATATAGGAAAGATTTAGAAAATGTTTTTTTTAAATCATCGCACGCATTTTTCTTTAAGCTGACACCGGAAATAATTTGTCTAAAATGTTGTCAATTGAATACAAATTAAAGTTTTAATTTTTTTGATCTACCTAAAGAGTTTTAAAAGTTTTCAAGTTCTAAAAACCAGTACATAATATCACAAGTCGCGTGTAAATAATAGAATTAAACGTTATTTAGAAATATTCATTGTAAGTGTATTATAATATTTCCCGCCGTTAATACTGAAATGATTTTGAATAAACAACAACAATACCCCAATTATATAGGCAGTAACACACTACAATATTAAATAATGAAGCAGTATACTAAAGGTAAGGGTATTTCTTTTTATAAAAAATCGTTTTAAGATCGTTTTGATAAACATAAACATTCACCTTTGAACAAAAACTTGAAAAAAAAAAAATGAAATGGACATATATTCAAAATACAAAATTGCAATTACCAACTATATATCGCCCAGCGGAGCTTTAAAGCTGCATTAAGTTTTATTTCATTCTTTTATTTTTTTTTCTTTATTTTTTTTTTTTTTTTTTTTTTTTTTTTTTGATTTCTTAAAATATATATTTTTTAAAAATAGATAACTTCCAATCACGATCCGTAGGATTCATTTTCTAAATTTCATTACTATAAGCTGTAAATAAACGGAATCCTCTAACCGGTTGGTCAATGTTTAACGATGATAAGAGCATGCGCACGGATGTACGGAAAATCCAATGAATCGAAGGTGAAACCTGACAAATTGTATTAATTGTCCGTCATTAATATCTAAATGTATTCGCAATGGTGTTATGTATCTCTTACAAAGTCACAAATGACAAATTTGTTTAATTTATCGTATTTCATCGTTTTGTAAGTCGTGTTTAAATGACCCGGTTTTTTATGACATAACCATGTTCTAAAATTAGATCCCACAGGCTTCATCTCGCTGAGAAATTATTGTTATTTCTGTATTTATTCCAGCTTTTATCGTTCAACCAAATGTGACATTGTTCATGAGGAACATCATTAATTAGATCAGCGCCGTTTTATTTTTTTCAAAAGAAAACTTAATGCAGCTTTAAGTACGATCCAGAAGCTAAAAAACCACTGCTTGAAGAAGAGCACGACTATGGTTACGAAATTGCTTTATTTTATGCAGCTACTACATAAAGCAGGTAAAACTGTTTCCGAGCTTTTAAACGTTTTCTGACTATTCAATTTTTTTTTTTTTAAATGTCTGGTTGATTAATCTATTCCATTTCATATTTGAATTTCACTTTTACAATTCATTCGCCACATCCGGTTGTTTATTTCACTTGTTTCTATACAAGTTACAATAAGATTGCTTAAGCGGATATGGTTAGCCGTTTGAATAGTGCATATGGTTATTACCCATGGTTCTAGTTATTAAGCAATTTTCAGAACCTTCTTCATTACTACTTATTAAGCCTAATACTACCTCTTGAATTGTTTTAGTCTTGTCTGCAAGTTTTATTACGGGTTGTTTAAATAAGATTCAAACATAATACATGAAATATTACCTTTTCCAGCTTATCATATCACACATTTTGTGAAACTAGGGAAATCGAGTCCTAGTCCCTAGCTATGGGAGGCACTCGGGTTTTGAAGATTACATACTGACCAAATAGAGGAACATCGCAAATAAAAGCGGATATGAAAAGCTATATGCATAGTCAAAGCCTTCTTAATCATAGGTATTAGAAAACAATTGAAAGAAAAACACGTTTTTGGATAAAATTGACATCTTAGGCATTTTAAAAATTAAGATAAATTTCAAAAAGCACAATAGGAGGATTGTTTCTACAATGCTTCGTTAGGTTCAGTCCCGAAAAAGCTGCTTTATCCTAATAAAATCATGAACTATGTACTAAAAATGCCATATACATGCAACTTAGTAAATAATTTTGATTCGTTTTGTTGTTTATTTTTTTGGTTTTTTTTTTTTTTTTTTTAAAGATTTTTAAATTTTTTTTAAAATACACGTGTCACAACACAACCTGTAAGTCAGGCTATTTGTATTTAAATATTTTAAAATTATTTCTGGGTTAAAATACGCATACCCTGATCCATTGTTTATAAATTAGTATTTTAGTAAGTACAATATATGATATCATAAATTTACCGTGAACACAAAGTCTACCAAGTTCCCCACACAAATCAAACAATTTAAAAAATAAATAAATAAAACTAAAAAAAAAATAAAAATGAAATAAAAAGCGAACGTTAAGCTCATGAATTTAAACATCTATAGAGAATTTATTTTGCTGTGTCACCAATAGATTTTATGCTTTAAAGTTAAATCTATTTAAGTGCAATTTTCAAAAAAAGTAAATCTGCTCATAGTAACTAAAACATGTTTACTCTTGCCGTGGAGATGTTTAAGGATGTTGACGTAAACATTTAATCAATAGAGAAAAATAAAACCTTTTAATAAAATAATAGTTCAGTGTTTATGACTGAACTGACAAATCAAATCTCGGCTTTCATTAAATTAAACGATAGCGTATCGTAACTCTTAATAAAGATATATTACCGTTTCTTTTTAAAAGTATTTTGAGCATGACTTTTTTTTATAAATTCAAATTATCTACAGTACTAACGTAAATAGGTTAACCTTTAAGGACTTTCTATTTCGTCAGAATCTGAGTCACCATGTACAGCAACATGGGAGGGGCAAAATTAAAAATGGAATGCCGAGATGAGATAAGTCAATCAACAAACCAATGAAATAAGAGTGAATTGTAGTAATGTTGTTTTACGTCCAGTCAAGATTCTTTTTGTAATAGTGGAGAAAACTGGAGTTCCCGTACAAACCAATATGCACTCAGTCAGCAACCATACGCCTGTTTCTTCAGACTGTGTTTAGGTCCTCTTACTTACTCGATTCAGATGAACAGGGCAGAGAGAATATGTCAGTTGGCTTACCGAAGGTAAGTCAGTGTTTTCACTCCGGTTTCCTCCACTCCAGACTTGCCTCAGTATAAGTGCCAGGGAACATAAAACACTAATGTTCTATCCACCTTTTGCTAAATTGGTTTTGTTCTGGCTTGTTTTGTTTGTTGTTGTTTTTAAGTACGTAAACCCTATTCTCTTGTACATTTTATTTAAATTTCTTTTTTTTATTATTATTTGATATACAATTATTATTAAACAGCAACAAACCGTCTTTTTGCAACTTAAAACCGGGTTTTGATAGGCCCCAAAAACTAGCCCAAGTTTATTAAAAAATCATTGATCCTGACACGCAAAGTTTTTATTTTATATTATTCAGGATTTCGAAAATCGTATTAGGCAAAATCCGATAAAAAACTTGATAAATATCAGCAATAAATAAATGGACCTATCGATCGATTTTCTTCCTCAAAAGTACAAATTGTTTTTGTAACTTATAAATAATAAACAACTTGTATATTTACATTTATTATTTATTTGTATGCATCAAAGATCAGTTGTCACGGATTTTGTCAGGGGTAGGATAACATCGGAAAGATAAATAACTGGTTACTATGGACGCCTGATGGAAAGGGTTGCTGGGTTCCTGTAAAATAAAGTATTCATTTGCGTGTTAATAGATAACGTTTTCATTACTGAAATACCTTTGGGAAAAATCAACTGTATGAAGAAATGTAATATATTTTTATATAAAGGTTTTCATATATATATATATATACCATTCGCCTGAAGATTGCGAAACATACGCATGAAAGTACTTGCGAAAATGTAATTTTGAACTTTTCCTGTTATTATTTTACTTATTGTTATATATATATATATATATATATATATATATATATATATATATATATATATATATATATATATATATATATATATATATATATATATATATATAATTCTTAATGTAAAATTCACTGCATTGGAAAACCGGATTTGTCAAGTTTATGATAGATTTATAATGGATTAATTTTAGATTTATAAAAATCGTAAATCATAGCCAAAAAACTGGAAATAGCATTTCGATTTATGGCTTTTTAATAAGTTTTACAGATCAATACTTATGATGTAAAATTTTACTTCAAGAAATCTATACACGCCCGCAATTGATGGCAATAAAATCCTTTCACTAATTTTTTTTATATGTTTTGATGTTGGTGTACTTTTGGAAATATTTTTTTACCGAATATATACACCAAATAAAGATTTCAAATCAGCACACGAAAACAATCAAAATCAGCACATGGAAACAAATTAAAAAAAAATTAAAACATTCCAAATAGGCTCCTGTAACTATTTATATTTAGATTCGTTATGTTTGTTTTAAAAAAGACTTATGTATTTTAATAAAAATGAATAGATTTTTATTGACTCTTGATGTTGGACACGTACCCGACATAATAATGACAAATTAATATCCAGTGAAGTGGATTCTATTTTTTTTATAATAGATGTATTTTGGTATAGACGTAATGACTTATATATATATATATATATATATATATATATATATATATATATATATTTCTAAAGGTTGTCAGGACAATTAATTATGAATTTTATCGAACCAGTTTATCACGTATATATTTTAACGTCAAAATTAAACGACAACCGCCAACACCATTATATATATATATATATATATAATATATATATATATATATATATATATATATATATATATATATATATATATATATACGGTTTCTATTTTAAACATAGCAACTTTTGTGTACCGCAAGTTACTGGGCCTTAGCACGCGCATAAATAGGCAACAGAACTGTTGCAGCCACAAAGGAAAATTCCCCGTTCTATTTTTATTTATTTATGATAAGTACAAATATTTTGACTAATTTACTTTTTCTCACACTGTTTACACACTGTATTGACTTTTCACTGTTATCAAGCCGAAGTAGACACGACTTCTCTCGGATCTATCATAAACGCGTTGTTTCTTGCAGTCAAGCCCTGTCCTGATCTTTTTTATGTTTGATTGCTATAGAAAATTATATATTGTGTCAACTGTTTTTATATCAAACATTTCTGACTTCAGCTAAACACATTTCTAATTTATCTGTCACAAACTCAAATTGACTGTCGTTACTTACGAAAATTAAATTTTCCCTTGTAAACGATAAATCTAGATACATTTAAAATTGGCGACAGTTACCGACTTTATCCTTATTCCGGATTTTTCTCTAATCTGTAACCAATTTTCTATTTTAATGCCTTGTTTTAAGTTGTCCTACTAACATTTTTCCACGTTGACTAAGTTTTATAAATTTTCTTTGTAATCAGTTTACAATTCAAATGAAATTGACACCCGTTAGGTATATATAAGTGAAATGACTTTGTCGTTAAAATAAAATTAAATATTGACAACATGTTTATCTTCAAACATTTTAAGCATTTTAATTAAACATTAAATATTATATGCCGTAGCTCTCTCTCTCTCTCTCTCTCTCTCTCTCTCTCTCTCTCTCTCTCTCTCTCTCTCTCTAACACACACACACACACACACACACACACACACACACACACACGAAAGAATGCTTAAGTCAATTCAGTTGTAAATTAACCGGACTGAATGCTTATTAATACAAATATAAGTGACTGAATCTAAACGGCTGATCCCTTTTAATATTATTATTATTATTATTATTCTGTTATTGTTGTTGTTTTTGTTGTTGTTTCAGGCATTGTTACAATGATGTCATGACATGCAGACACGAAGTGATACAACAGTTAACAGTTGCATGCAAACCAAGCAAGAGATAAAATTGGTCTACCATAGCACATGGTCATACCAATCTCCCAATTAATGTAATATGAATGAGCTGTGTTTGAAAGCTGTGTCATGTGCTACTTTTGAATGTATTATTTCATAAAAATTCAAAAGTAGCACATGACAGCTGAATTAAGTTTTTCAATTTTTTAATAATAGATATCCCGTAACCACGATTCATGAGATTCATTTTCTAAACTTATTTCTTTTAGCTGTAAATAAACGGAATCCTCTAACCGGTTGGTCAATGTTTAACGATGATTATTATGAGCTTGGAGCATGCGCACGGATGTACGGGAAGGTGAAACATGACAAATTGCATTAATTGTCCGTCATTAATATCCAGATGTTTTGAAATGATGTTATGTATCCCTTACTAAGGTCTGTGTTTAATTTATTGTTTTCACCGTTTTGAAAGTTGTGTTTAAATGACCCGGTTTTTTTATGACGTAACCATGTTCTAATATTAACTCCCAAATGCTGCATCTTGCTGGGTAATTACTGTAAGTTCTGTATTTATTCGAGCTTTTGTCATTGAACCAAATGTAACATTGTTCATTAGGAACATCATTAATTAGATTAGCACCGTTTTAATATTTTCTTTAGAAAACTTAATACAGCTTTAAGCCATGTATTTGCTTTGTAAATTTCCAGATATTTATTATTTACTGCAGTACTTTTCTTGTTATTGATTTGAAAAAAAAAACACCACCCAAAAGTTACCGTGGCACATCTCTATGTTCGTATGGTCCCTTAGAAAAAAGAGCTAACACATCTTTCAGAATGGAGTCATATACACATCAATTGTATCCTTGTTTTACCGAAAAGTGGAGTGAAGTAATGCTGTTTAAAGCCTAGTTAAGATTATATCAAGGCGGTTATATCTGGATTGATGGAGAAAAACCGGAGTGCCCGGAGAAAAATCGCCAATCTTCGGCAAGCGAACTGACATACTTTCTCATCAGGAGTTACCCGAGCGGGATTCGAAGCTAGGCGCTGAGAGGCGATGTAAATCATCTATATTCGAGCGCTTTAGGAGAAATATGAATTGCCGCCTCTGTAAAATTGATAATAGCTTTGAAATAGTTTAAATATTTATGACTCTCTTGTCCTCACAGGTTATTTCAGTACAAGATTACTCATTTTGTCATCCTACAAATATCGGATTTAAATAATCCTGTTCCTCAAGAAACACCCAAGTACAGAGAGTACCTATTCTCCTTTCGCTTTGAGTACAAACGTTAACACGCTTCCTCTCGACACTTATGTTATTTTCAATGTACAAGGGTACACAATTTTATTCTCCATTGAGTACAACAGTTAGACACTCTTCTGTCCAACGAATAATGTTTCAATTTTTCTGTCCTAGATGAAATTAGTGACCAGGTGGTCTAAACGCGCGCTTTCGGATCACAGCGCCTGAGTTCGAATCCCACTCCAGGACAAATCCTAGTGTGAGAAAGTTTGTCAGTTCGCTCGTTGGTTTTCTCCAGGTATTCCGGTTTCCTCCACCATCACAGAACTGACCGCCTCGAAATAAGAGAAAGAACCTTGAATGGGGCGTAAACACCATTACTCCACTCCACTCTCCTAGATGAAATTATACAGATTAACCGCTTAGGTAGTCAATATTTGAATTTTACAAAATAATATTTAGAATTCCTGAAATGAACGTATACTTTTAGTTTATCGATATCAAACAATTTATATAAAAATAGAAAATAAATATTCCTATTCTTGTTTTCCCGTCTTATGAAGATAAGATAAACGTCCAAAATAAAATACAAAGTAATAAGATTTATAATAAATATAAAGAAGTAACAGGAAATGTACGTTTTAAATCTTTGATTATTTGCACATTAAAATGGGATTTTAACGAATTATTTTTAATCAAAATTTGAATAAAAAATTTTTTAAATTTATTTCTCACGTGCATTAAAGATAAAGCTTTATCATTAATTTTATTCTTCTTATCAAATTAGTTTTTGAATTTGATATAAAGAAATAGTAATATTTCATATTTAATGATAAACTTATCTAATTTCTACCCCGTATGACGCCAAAAAGACATAAACCTTGATATTATACACATTTATTTGTACATTTGATTTCGTTAGCAATAAAGATTTGCAGCCTAAATATAGTAAAGAAAAGCTATTACTGTCAACAAAAAACACATTTAAAACAAGCAACCACTTATGTTCAATGGTTGAATTGCATTGGAATTGAAGAAAAAAAGAAAGAAAAAAAACACCTAAATACCAAATTTTGTATACTTTTCTCCACATAACATAGTCAGATTATGTTTAATTTTCTTGTTCTCAGATGCCTTTCTTTGTTGTTTAAATTGGTATTGTAATTCAAAGATCAGAGGGCAAGGATATTAAGTTAAATTGTTTAAGAAATTTGTCTGTTTTATCTCGATGTTAATTTGGTGTTTCAACAAATGAAAAAAGAGATTTCTTTTTTGATATCTCTCTTTTAAGATCAAATAAAACAAACTTTAATTTGTTAAATAAAAGTAAACCAACCTTAGACCTGTAATTAGATGAAATTGTTGTAATATTACTCTCTTATCAAAACGTAATTCACGGCGTAGTTACGTTAAATTAAGTGAAGATTTATTTAAAATGTGTAATTTTTCATAACATTGGCATTAAATCACTGCGTTTTTTATGGGCCACACGAATAGATTTTTTCGGGATGGAAAAATGAATTTTATTTGTAAGTTTGGGATGTGTAGGATTTTAGAGTGTTTTAAAAATTAAAAATGGTTTGAAAAGCAATGTAAATTCTTTGAAAATCGGCAATTGATAATAATAATAATAATAATAATAATAATAAGAAGAAGAAGAAGAAGAAAATCTAGAAGCTTGATATATTTCCTAATTGTTTAATTGCCAGTTTATGCTACGGTCGCTTTTTTTTGTTCTCGTCGCTGACGGTGCTTTTAAATGCCTTTCTTCCTAAATCGTTAACATGAATCAGAATATTGATCAATATTTAGCTATTGGCGTCATCACTACATCTACCTTATAACAGTGTAACCTTATGTTTGAGTACCATATCTGTATTACACACTGGTTTCAACTATGCAAAAGTAGGAATCCCAAATCAACAACTGGCATTTCATTGAATTAGAAAATGAAAGGGGAACAATTTTGTGAAAAAAATGAGTTTAGTTGAACCTGCCCTTACCCCCACCGTTAAACAAATCAATCAAAATCGGAATCATCTCTGGTTTGATTGGAGATGTACATTTAGACGGGTATGACAAAGTCTTAGATATGATTAAAGTCAAAGGCTTCATTTACTACAAGTAAGTAGACGACCCTAATATGCGAATTTTACTTGTTTGATTGGGGTTGGGGGTTGGAAAGATCCGATCATCCATTTTCCTTATTTCCAAAGGTGATTCCTGATTTCTGATATTAACACTCTTCTCTTCTTGGCTCGATTTCCATGTTTCGTCTTTCTTCATACTGCCCAAAATATGAAAATTACAGATAGACATTACTAAAATAAGCATAGTGTAATTGTAAATAAACGACTATAATTTAGTAACACTAATTTCCGAACTTTTACCCAAATCTATTACGTTGTAGGCTGATATGGGGGTTTAATTGCATGTTTGTGACTTATAAAGAGGAAGTATTATTTGTAGTTACTAAGTAAGAAATTATCTTAAATGACTAAACATCAAACAAATTATGTAATTTATATTAAACGATTTCACAAACACATTTGACACAGTTCGTCAGAAACATTTAAATTGGCGTTGTTCCGGTATTGTGACAAATGCTGATTGATGGCAGGAAAAGGGGAAAATATTGAATTTTATGGCATTTTATCTTAGAATACATTTTGCATGATGTACACGCTTCACGGTATTTGAATAGAAATGCCTACGAATCACTTTGTTACTATGCGGAAACCAAAATAGAACATTGCTGCTTAATAACACGTTTTTGTCGATAGTGAAAGCTTGTAACCAAGGTAACAGACAATAAACAATGGAAATAAGAAGACATAAAAGGTTACTAATTATTCTTTATTTCTTTCAAAAGATTGGATAACAAAATCACGATAAAATCGGCACATATAAATTTATTTTGGTCGAAATTTTCACTTCTATGGCAGGTTATGATGAAAGGATCTCGCCGAGACTTAAAATATAGGCATCAGAATGTGACAGCGATTAAAGATAATCGACCTTTATCTTATTACAAACGTTTAAATGTACTAGAGGTAAACTCGATAACGACCGAATTTAGGATTTTTGTTTTTTAAACTTCCGTTATAAATATACTGTTGTGGTTAAAAGTACATTTGTAAGGCACTACTCGTTTATCATATTTTAAATTTGCGGTTTTTTAATACCTCGAAGCGAAAATGATAAATTTAAGTTAAGGTATTTCCTATGTCTTTATAGTATCTATATGTGATATATAATGTTTGATACCCTATAATCATTTAAGTAGAATTCTGTCTTTATACTGTTATTACAGGATGTGCAATTACCTTGATTACATCATAGCTTATAGACATTGTAATTTATCGCTTCATAACATGTACGACAATAGCTAAAAATAACCAGTGACATGACACCACAACACACCACCCCCTCCCAAAAAAAAAAAAACAACTTCTGTCTGCACACAACACACACACACACACACACACACACACACACACACATATATATATAGCAATTTTTATTGCAAATTAAGAAATCTATGATATAACTTGCAAGATAAACACGAAACATACCATTTTGAAATCAATTTAACATATTCTATAATTTATAATATATAAACCTGCGATCAATAATTGCTTATTTTTTATTTTCTACGTAAGCAGCTCTACCGAGCAGGATTTGTTCAAAGTTTTTTATTAAGCAATTTTTAGTTTGGCGACACGTCGTTATTCTCGTGACAAAATACTCAATTTAAGTTTTTCTATTGATAAAAATATATACTAAATTGTGAAAATATAAAAACATATGCTAACGTTTGGCTCCGTTTTCATTTTCATATCGTTTATATATGAGGTTTCCAAGGATATGTCAATATTCTTTTTGGCAACACGATTGTGCAACGGTCTAATACCAAAACTTCATGTAAACTAATGTGCAAAGGGGTCTCTTCAAGTTGCGAAATTTTCTGGCAATACTCAAATTATAAACAAAGTCATAAATATAATTATAAACATCGTCATAAATATAGTCATAACCATAGACATATTCATAGTTCATAGACAAAGTCATAAATATAGTCATAATCATACTCACAGACATAGACAAAGATATAAACACAGCCATAAGTATGACATAGTCATAATCACACTCATATATAGTCACAAAGTCATAGATATAGTCAAAGTCATACTCATTGACATAGTCATATACATATTTATAGACACAGTCATTATCAAGACGAATTCATTTTATAGGACATAGTCATAGTTATTGTTAAAGTCATAGACATAGTTACATCATAGACATGGAGATAAATCAAATCATAGCCATAGTGATGGTAATAGAAAGCGTCATAGAAGTAGTCAAAGTCATACTCATAGACATACTCAAAGTCATAATCATAGACATAGTCATTTTATAGTCATAGTGATAAACATTATGCATAGCCATTAGTGATAGTATAGTCTTAATAATAGACAATGACTAATGACTAATTAACTACAAAATGTATGTAAAAAAAATCATAAATACTCGGTCTCAAGGTATCAACGCAAACAAATCCGGCATTTATCTTTATTTAAGCAATACTTATTGAAACTACAAGACGAAAGCGTTGTGCTTACAAAAACATTAAAGGGCTTCAAGGACGCCCTTCAAAGCCGTTGCTACTAACAACAAGCAAAGCCATCTCTAATTCTCCACCAATGCAACAATACTGATACAAATACCATGGGTTGAAACTAGGCGAATAGTTGTCACACACGTAACTGTTATCTAATGTAAGATAAATTATATCTTATTAATATTATACATGTAATTATGTATATACATCTTTTTTGAGTATTTTGTATCGGTTTTTGAAAATATAAGTTTGTTTTGACATTTTAAGAGGAATTACGGTGTAATCCGTAACTAACGCAACTAATTGTGTATATTCACACTACTTTCATCTTGGCATTAATTGTCTGTTGTAGGTCAAAGGTTAAACCATGTAACGAGAAGTTTTAATGATTTCTGCACACAAATATTCTATTTTGCTGGGAAATTAGCAATGTTCGTAATACACACATCGCTGACTTAACATTGTTTTAACAAAGAGTATTGAGTACTTTGCACATAATGATTAAAGTCATAGCTAGGTTACGAAAACAACATAGAAAGTTATCGGGAAGACAAAATAAACTCTAGGTAGTATATTTCTGAGAAATATGAAATAGAACACATCTATAAATGCTTAATAAATACATTTTTGTATAAAATATATTTCTTACTTTCATATGAAACCAATCTGGAAACGTTTCGTAGGTTAGATTGTTACAGCGCGTGTTTTCAGTTCAGCCCAAAATATCTTTTTTTAAAAACATTTTGACCATCATACGACAATACTGATGGAGATCCCTCACATATAGATAAAACAGCGTCCTTTCAAAAAAATAATTCCCAACTAATATAGATACGAAGTAGCCTACAGCTTTAATTATATATATTTGCCAAAGATAGTTAATTTTTTTCGATTTTGTGATTTGACAGTTTCTGCAAAAGAACATCTTCAGTATATGCCACGAACTTCCATACCATCAATTCAGAAATGCAATAGAAAAGTGCTTATGAAAATGATCTTGTGTCTATGTCATTTCAATTCAAAGTTCTGTTATTTTATATCGAGAAAATTTACTATAAACAATTTTTAGGACGGAAAGACTATTTCCACGTAACTGGAGAGGCTATGGACATCTAGTTGCTGTAAAATGCACTTAGTGTAATTTTGGTTTCATAGCGACTGACCTTTTATCGAACCAGATATGTAAAGCTTATTGTTTAACATAATAAGCTTAGGTGTTTGTCCATCAAACATTTAAAAACCTTTCTGATAAATGATTTAATTTGTAAACAAAATAGGTACGATAAGAGCAAGAATTTCAGATGGCAAAAGGGGCAAGAGTATAATAGACGGACCGCTGCATCTATAAACTACTCAAGGCCAAGAACAACACGCGAAGAACAGCAGAAAGCTAGCTAATAAAAGATATGGTTGTCATGGAGGGCAGTGGAAACAAAAGCAAAGGATCGGACTGGATGGAGGGACTGTGTGCCTTATTTGTTACCTGGCATTAAGAGAACTAAGTAAGTAAGTAAGTAAGTAAGTAAGTAAGTAGTAGTTAGTAGTTAGTTAGTTAGTTAGTAAGCAAGAAAGCAAGCAAGTAAGTAGGAAAGTAAGTAAGTAAGACCAAAAACCGAATTAACAACCAATGCAACGGTTATGTAAAATAACACGTGACAAACTTATTTTTGTAGGTTTAATGGCACAATGGGGATTCTTTAAGGCAATAATATAAAATTACAGTGAAAAATTACATGTACTTGTCTGTACTGAAAGCAACCAAGGACAAACTACACGGCTATTAAAGCTAACAATGGACAATGGCACGTCAAAAATTAGAGTGTTGTTTTACGGATTGTAATCATGTCTACAGGGGATATAAATAGCAATTACGTAATTCGAATCAACAAAAATAAACCTGGTTACTCTGTTTGGGTGTCTCTGTACAAAATTATAGATTATTATTTGTTAAATTAAGTTGGTGGAAACCGTGTTTTACACCGTTAATGGTGAATTAATTGACAGTTATGGTATAAACTGGTAAGAAATTACCACAAAATTGTCTATACTGCGGGAATTTTCAATTTAAGATGTCCTTATAGGACAATATACGATCATATAAGTATAAAAGTCCCATTTACCTACTATGTTATTTATAAAACACCTTCTCAACAATAAATTAAGACATTTTTAAAACAAAGCTGTCTAAAACGCATCTCTAGATAAACATTTTTTTGAATAAGATCTTGAACGAAAGTTATTCAAACACACGTAAGCAATGTACTAGAAACTAGAAGTCGTGTTTCGCAGTCGTGTTTGAAATAAGTTTAGTATTTTGTGTCTTTTTGTAATGTCGGCTACTTAGCATTTTTACCGTAATTAATCAATTGACTACTTTACAAGTAAGAAAGAGACCGTCACAATGGTTCAATAGTAGAGCGTCTTCCCCGAGAGCGAAGATTTGATCACGACAATTTGAATGCGGTGATTTAGAATGCGTAATAAAAATCAGGAATGGATAGCAAATATTATCCGAGTCTATAATTCAAATGTAAAAGTAAGACACAAATCCTTAAATGTTACTTTAAGCATAATACGTCATATCTATCTGGCTTAGAGTTATACCAACCGAATCATGTCAATGGCATGTTCCGACTTAAGATCGGATCACTTCATTCTGGTTTGGTTTTTTTTTACCATCGGAATCACGTCAACTGGATGTTTGAACTAAAACCACAATCTGTTCTAGATCTTGGTTTCATCATCAGGATAGGATCACAAGAGTTTGGTTACGGGTTCAAATCACGGCAGTCGGGTTAAGAGTTGTATAAGGAACAACTGTTCCTGCTCTCATTATAGGTATGTTGTTTGGTTGTACTACTTTGGTGTTCCTATGTCTGCAACAAAGCAGAATTAATCAGGTTTTACACTTTTAACATTTTGCGAAAAAGCAAGTAAGCGAGTTCATAGAAAACGATTTTATGCCCATCGGAAAGATGACACTTTTATCTCGACGTCATCTGCTATAATAAGGTTAAAGAAGTTATCGTTGCTGTATCTGATTTACAAATTAGCAGTAAGACTGTTTTTTGTGTCACGCTTTGAATGACATCAAGGCATCGGATTCAAAGATCTCATCCAAAAACTCAGGTTTGGATAGCTTCAATGTAGAGCAATGTTAAAGATGTAATGTCGATATAAAACATTTGTTTTGGATTTTTCAATATTAACTGGTTAAAAGAAACCCCTATTTCAGACACATACTTCACACTTATTTGTTAATAATACCTTCCTTTTCTTATCTACTCATTTTATTCGCAAGTTTTACAACTCACAACTAATTGTAACATGATGAAGATTTAGTATACGAATGTGTACTCGCAAAATTTGTACTTAAGGCCGTACTGTATTGACACATAAACAATATTTATTGTTTTGTACTACTTTTAAACGTTTTAATGTTGTAAGCTCTAAATGACTTTGACCAATTTAAACTATATTTTAAAGATAAATAACATATATTGTTTTGTACTACATTCAAACATTTTAATGCTGTCAAGTTTTTCGGTGACTCTGACCAATTTAAGCTTTATTTAAACATGAACAACATATGCTGTTTTGTACTAGTTTCAAACATTTAAATGCTGTAAGCTTTTCGGTGTCTCTGACCAATGTAAGCTTTATTTAAACATGAACAACATGTACTGCATTGTACTAGTTTTAAACATTTTAATGCTGTAAGCTTTTCGGTGTCTCTGACCAATTCAAGCTTCATTTAAACATGAACAACATATGTTATTTTCTATGGTGGCTTATTTCTGACATCGCCGTAATTTTAGTCGACAACTTTTAATGATATTATCTTGACTTGTTCAGATATTTACTCGACATGTTGAATTAATTTTAAGTCGACATAAAATATTGTCGATGTCAGAAATAAGCCACCATAATTTTCTACTACATTCAAACATTTTAATGTAGTAATATTTTTGGTGACTGACAAATTTCAGCTTCAACCTTAAGTTTCTCAAGTCAAAAACAAAAAAAAGCACAGCATTTAGAAACAGCATATGAGATAAAGAAGATTTAGTTACAGATAAACAATTATGGAATACACGAAACCAGATCTCGTTTTTTATTGTCACTAGAGTAAGAGTTAGGCATTTTAATAAAAATATAATTAATATAATTATCGTTTAAATTAATCGCTACATGACAAGATGTATGATTCCATTGTCTGTAAAATAGACGTTATGTAATGGAACATTGACATTGTCAATGGGCAGACAGACTGATGAACAAGTCCCCCACCGCCAAGTGTTTATGGAGGATTAATTATTTAATAAAAATAGCTTGTTGGGGGGGCACTAAAATCTGGTAAACATAGCTATTTTTTGCGAATTGCAAAAAAGTACTGTTAAAAGCTATTTAGATGATCCTACTTCTTATCTGCAGAAAATTTCAATTTGGGCAAAAGAATCAATAATAAACAGCACAAAAACAATTAGTCTCCCCCCCCCCAATTTTGTGGGTGGGAGACTTGATACTACTACTACTACTACTACTACTACTGTCAAGTGCAACTTTTGAAGTTTTATAAAATAATACAATTCAAAAGTCGCACATGTCACTACTACTACTAAAAATAAACCATTATGTTCTCTTTATGATCGTCTTTGTATACATAGAAATTTAAATTGTTTGTTTGCGTTTTGAAAATAAAGCTCAATCATACGTTTTAAAAAATCTCCCCCTTTTTATCACAAAAAAAAATGACAGCGTTCGCAAAGAGGGCCGAAGTTCAGACAGAAATATGATGTTGTTTGTTTGTTAAACATAATGATTATAAATATATCGTGTTTTAATGGTTTAAAAGAGTTTTGTTGTCAAAAATATTTTATGTCAAGTTTGTCGAAATGTCATGTTAAAACATCACTTTTGTAACCTATACTCGAAAAGTAAAAACTCTTCTTAAAGTCATAAATATGTCGCATTGAACGCAATAAATTGTGCTTATTGCATTCAAAACAAAACAATTACACTTATCGTTTAATATTTGTATGCTTTTAAGGGCCATCTCAACATAGTGCCTTAAGTACCAGAGACTTTAAGCTGTCTATTTCAGCAATTTAGGGTTGGTTAATTACAGCATATTTTAGAATCCAACTTGAGAGGGCAATGTGAAAGATTTATACCATTTTTGACAATTTCTTGTTCATGAACAGATCATATACCAAAATGGGAAAGATAATCTTCTTTACCCCATACTAAAATTTTAATTATGTCTGAAAAAATTAAACGGAGGAAAATGACAATTTTAAAAACTTCTGTTAAAATAATTTTCAATAATTTTACATGGTAAGGTAATGGGGTTGGGGGTACAAAAGGAAGCCATACTACAACTTTCTCAATATCATCTCACATTGCTGATGATAACAATAGTCAAAAACACATTTAGGAAAAATTAAGTAAAAAAGTACTAAAAGTATTTGATAGAACTGAAATGCAAACAAAACAATTTAGGATCTATTTTTTCGTTTGAGATTGTCGGTTGCTATTACTTCTTCTAATTTAATTAAAAAACAAGCAATAACTGAACCTAAAAGTTGATCAACATTGAAAGTAAAAACTATGTTGCGTGTTTAAAGAAATTCTGAACACTTATGTTTAATACTGTCGGCGAGAGAAAATGCTTTATGAAGGAATGGGTAAAATAAATGTCCTACAATAAAGTCATAGCACTACTGGGGAGACAAGTGACCAAATAAGGTAATTTTGAATACGAAAAGAACTGTTTTAAAGAGACAAACTTTACAATTAGAAAATAATTTTATTCATGTTGAAGAAAAAGTATCTGCAGTTCTGTATTAATTTTTCGGTTCGACAATTGAACAAAAATCTGCTTTTAGAGAAAATTTCTCTAAGTGGATTATAATAATGCATAAAGTTAAAATCTTTAATTTTTCTATAAATGAATGCTTTTTACCGGTTTCATTTATCATAATAGTACCATAGCTGTATTTCACAACAGTCATTTTTCTGCTAATGTTAAAAATCCATTACATGTAATTGGCTACCGCTGTTAACAATGAATGCCTTACTCAGTAAACACTTAATGTAAGAACATCCGATAATAAAAAATACATTCGCTATTATAAAGTGCGTGAAACAACGGGTTATCACACACTCTGTTGGCATCCATTTCAAGTTAATGAAATAAAATGGCTACTGATCTACTTCCGGAAATCTATTTGCGATATCGCAAGCTTTATTAAATCTAATAGAAATTTCTATTTCATATTTGGGAACAGCGTTTCTTTTCAATATCCAACAGCGCACATCTGTAAATGTAATTTTTTTTATTAGAAAAGGAACGTAGTTTTTTATAAAGAGTACCTTGCGATTTCAACATTATTGATATATAATCATATTTATCACTTAAAGTATATTAAAATTCAATCTTATATATAATCTCATTTTAAGCGATTCTGTTTACATTAGGTAGTTCATAAAATATGATTGAGTAACAACGACTTCGAAAAATCTTACCTTGTGTTAAGTCATTAAAAAATAATAAAAAAAAAAGAAAGATAAAAAAGAGGAAAAAGAAAAAATCCGCAAATATAATTAATATTGAGATTTAGTGGTCGCTTGGTTTGATTCACTTTACTAAAATATGTTGATTTTTTAGCATTTAGTTACTTTTGGCATTTGCACACATGTGCGTCTTTCATTCCCACATTTTCCGCGTCTTTATTTCCAAAATGCATTCATGAAATGCATTCAAAAATGCCTGATTTGGATCACCCCGACACCATAAACTAACCGATCATAATATGCCTGTAGCCTATATCAAGTACCTCGAATTCTTGTAGGAAATATTTCTAACAGTTTGTTAATGTTGCTGTTTTAATAGAAGATCCATATAGGAAGAAAGTCAATGTTGCAAAACGCGTAGCATTAACCGGTCGTACAGAGTTGGTGATGAGGCTTGTTGCCCATGAAGGGTTACCGATAACTGGTTACACTGTTCTATAGCAGCTACTACTGTTGGTGTCACTTTGTTTGTAACATGTGAACAATGCAAAACATTCAAACTTTCATGGAAAATCCAGTTAACTCTTATGATTTATTGTTTGTTTTATTTACCCGTGTCTAACCGCAACTAAAACTCCTTAAGCGCATCCGGGATCACCACGGAATATTTCTGTAAAAAAGAAATTGTTACTCCTATAGGGAACTGAAATTTCGAAAATGGCGTTGTTTACTCCGGAAGTGATGTTTTTGATGATGCATAACGTCGTATGCGCAAAAGAACCCAAAATATGCCTACTTTTTCAGTATGTAAAATCCCAATAGCTGCAACGCTTTACTGTGTACAGAAATATTTCTTGGTAATAGAGGATGTAGATATCAATTTCCCATTACGACTAGATTCAAGATTATTTATGAAAAACAAACATATTTCACTGTCACAAGCACAGTGAGTCCAACAGTAAGGTAAAAATAGACATACAAGGAATCGCAGTTGTAATTTACAGATGCCCACGCACAATTAGTAAACATCTTAAATGGAAAATGTAGACTATTCGTTTTACTTATATCAAAGAGACATGTGACCACTATTTTATACTTATAGACGGGTAGATAGAAGAGATATCAACGTAATGATCTTAAGTTAAATACTTATCTCAGACAGACATAATGATGCTTGTGTGATTGAAGAAAATGTCAATTAAGATTTTATCTGGTCATTTAAATACTTGGTCTTAGATGAGAGAGAGAGAGAGAGAGAGAGAGAGAGAGAGAGAGAGAGAGAGAGAGAGAGAGAGAGAGAGAGAGAGAGAGAGAGAGAGAGTATAACGGTTAAAACAACACGTCTTTCTTCGCTTTGTCGACAAACTACAAGACTTCCGACAAAGAATGATTACTGGACTGACTGATTGAGAAAGAAAATCTGCTAATGAAATGAATTTACTGCATCGTTCCATCATTAATACCGCCGAGATGGGAACTAATTCCGTTTACTATCTAATATTTTAAGTATTTGATAGCACACACCTGGTTTATCTGTGATCATTTAATGAATTTCAGTTATTTTCAGGAGTAAATACGAGATAGTTTTACTGCGGTACTGATAAACACACGCGCGCCATTATACAGCTGCTCCCCGAGGGCATTAGTTTCGTATTTTCTTTCATATTTTGAACCCTTGATCTCATGTGCTTTTATACCAAACTTAATTTCTCTCTGAAAGCGGTTATCAGAAATACAAATAAGCTTTTATCTCAGTTTTAAAAGAATTTTTGTAAAAAATAATTGCCTCCAAGTTAAGGCAACCCCCGAGATTTGTATATAAAAGATACAAACTAACATATCAAATTGTGTTAATTGGTGCAATTGAAGTGCTGGTATGTTCGGTAATGCACTTAGGTTTTTTCTTGATTATTCAATCTTTTCTCTTTATTTCTAAAATTATCCTTTTCTGTATTTTTTTTCACCAGAAATTTTCTGATTGATATAATTGTATATGTATTTATGCGTCTGTATAATGGCGCGTGTGTTTATATATACATATATATATATATATATATATATATATATATATATATATATATATATATATATATATATATAAACCTTTTTCAATAAATTTTATTTATATATAAATGCACAAATACATTTATAAACTTCGAGCTACAATAACAAACCGAATCTGTTTTTTTATACACAATACTTTGTGTGATAAATTAATGTTTTCATTAAGGTCTAAATCTTTTTGAGAGAGAAATTGGTATATGAAAAAATGTACTTGGCAATAACAAGTAAAGCCAAGAACACGAGCGCAAAGACAGAAATAACTAGAAGAGCCAAACGAGAATGAAGAGGAAAAAACAGACATTGGAGTTTTTGTTACTTGTAAAAGTTAAAAAAGTAATGGTATCTTGTAGATATTTAGGAAGAAAACAGTATTAATTAACCCCTCTCTACCTTATGTTTTGTAAAACCTACACACAGAACCAGAAATATGTTCGGTTTTATATTGTGATAAACAGTTATGTATACCGTAGTAAAATTGTGTTTGTTTTGTTTAATGATTTTGTTGCATAATTTATTTCTGATGCTTAACCAGATGTTTGCACTGTGCATCATATTTTGACATTGATTAATCGACGCAAATTCCCACAAAATTAGCAACAACAGTATTGTTTTCATAATTTAATCCAAACTCCTTGACATTATATGGTTATAGATTGCTTTTGATTAAAACATTGTATAAATGTTATCGTTGTTTTTGCAATATCATTTCGGATATAAAAGCTATTTCCAGTAAAGTACTATCGAAATATTGTTTTTTGAATTCTCTTTTAACCCTTCCAATTAAAAGTGCAATATCGGTACAATTGCAGTATTTTTTCTTTTTTTTTTTAAACTTCTCTTACGACTCTTCCAAGTCAATCGGTACCATTACAGGAATATTGCTTTTTTATATTAATTTTTTTTTTTTTTTTAATTTTTATACTTTTTGCTCTTCCTAGTCCCCTGTTGAGATGTTGTAGTTCTATTTAAGAGGAGCATATCTTGACTAAAATTGAGCTTCTTATACCTGATTTTTTATGAGTTATATTGTTTTACGAATATTCTTCTTCAACTTTTATGGATAATAAATGTTTCGTCCTTCATGGAAACAACTGCTATTAATTTTCTTTCTGCAATTGTGTTTGCGTGTCCGTATATTTCACCGAAAACAACTAGAGTCTAAACAATCCTGTATGTATTTAGCGATTTATAGTGTAAGAAGTACTAAGTATATCTTGCATTTTTCCCTTCGATTAGTTTTGTGTCTCTTGTTATTGACAGGCATTCAGTTACTAAGGTCTTACTTTTAGAAAAAGTCTTAACGCTAGTATTCAGTCATACCGGCGGAAGTATACGGTAGATCTGAAACAAGCACTTTTTACCTTTGGTACCCTTTATATTCAGCTGATAACAATTAGTATTACAAAATGCGTAACAAAAGAAAGACGAAGAAATTCTGAAACCGATTTAAATTGTTTATTTTTGATAACATTATATGTCTTGATTAGGCCAGCATCTGTTACCTTGAGTATGTTTTCGCACTAATACTGTCAATGAAAAAACCTAATAATTAGAAATGCAAGTCGATTATCCTTTACATGAACTCGTAAATGTCAGGTCACTAAACGTGTTTAACGCAGATCTACATATAGGAATGTAGAAGGTAATGCACTTAACATTTGCTACTAGACCAGCCAAGAACTTTTGCCAAAAAACCATTTGAAGTTCGTTCATGCAGGGTACACTCTTTATCCCTATACATATTGTACACTATCTGGCTATACCCGCTCCTCCCTGGTAGGATTTTGGACAAAGACAATATTAATATTTCCCGTTTAAAAACGCATTCAGGAGAAGGGCTTGTATATGTATATTTATTGCATTGCATGGTTCATAGTGAAAAACTTGAATGTCTTTTGCTTTCCATTATTGAACAAGTTTTTAGACAAGCAATAATTTTAAGATCATTCTTTCTTATTTTTTTTATTCAAAAAGTCAATTGCCACGTTATTTTATTTTATTTTTTTTGAAATTGTAATGAATAGAAAAAATTGAAATAATTTATTTCTTACTCGTGTCGATGATTGCTAGGCTGTTTTAAAGTTAGGAAGTTAAAAAAACAACACCACAAATTGATTACAAAATTACAATTAGTTTTTAAAGCGCGGGTTTAATTAGCAATATTCTGCCTGTAGTTTTATTTTTCAAAACTCTGCAAATTAAGTCACCCTATAATTTTACGTAAGTACCAGATTGTTTTCTATCGAGGAAATAACATCGTAATCAACATAACAAGCCTTCATTATTCTAATTTTCCAGTAATGCCTCTGAGGGTGAAATTAGGAAAATATAATTATAAAGCGAAATAACAGTGTAGAAAATTTCAAGAACAAATTGTGCTTAAATTTTTAAAATTACACAAAATGGAAAAAAAGTTTTCTCATATGTTAGCGTTTGACAATAATATGTATCTGAAATCAGGTTTAAAAATTTTAACGGACAGCACACACCCACATACACACATACACACACACACACACACACACACACACACACACACACACATATATATATATATATATATATATATATATATATATATATATATATATATATATATATCTATTAACAACTCAGTTCACAGATTTTTAACTTCCAACTATTGACGTGTTTTTGGCATAATGGTGAAATGCTACAAGGCAGCTCAGTTTTAGTACGTCATACTTTCAAAACATTATTTGAAATATGCGTGTATAGAAGCCAGTTGCATGCTATAAAAGGATGCTTACCGGATTCCATTTGCCATTATATCCATTATATACAATACCCGTCAGATGTTATATTTCATATAAATAACATTGACAGTATTTGTATATCGTTTGTCTTGTGTTTTTTTTGTTTGTTTGTTAAAAAAGGTATAAATCTAAATTTTGAAGAAAAAAATTCTTAATGTTTTACGGCTAAAGACTTTATTTTAGAGTCGTACAAGTTAATAAATAGATCGCATTGATTGCTTTTTGTTCCCAAAAATTCTTTTACCAAAAATAACCTTGTGATTGTCTTCGTTGCGTATTTGAATTGTTTGTGACTTTATATTTTTGGTAATATAGAACTTTTTAGTTTGGGTAAGTGATTTGAACGTGGACCAATGTGTTTGTTTTCTATCGAATATATCATGCATTTTATTAGCAGGGTGGTTGAATTCGTAGCTGTTCTAGCTGTATCAAAACACGAGATTTAGAGAAGTCGTTGTGAAAATGAAAAGCTGTAAAAATATCACGTATAGGCATCACCAATACCTCCATAGCGAGTTTGTTATACAATAAGAATAAACAACATTATCAGGGATGATAGAAATCAATGTTATGTTGGTGCTGTAGAAAATTCAAAGGTCGGAGTAAATAAACTATAAATCCTGAGGCTTTATATACGAAACACATATTTCAAAATAATGTTTTCAATAATATCCAACTATCTATGAAACATTTCGGCCCCTATTACCGCTGATGAGAAATCATTTTCAGAAATGTGCATATATGGCACATCAAAATTGAACTGGCATTTTTTATATATTTACTACCAGAGCATTATAAAATTATAAAAAATTCAATATTGCATGGATTGTAAAATTAAACATTTGAAACACGCGTAATCATACAACAAAGAATTACACCATTAACAAATAATAAATTTAAAAGCATTTTTTTTTGTAAAATCTAGTCTCTGCCAATGTATTTGTTTGTTTGGGTGGATTCCTATGCTCCTGTCCAGAAAGGTTTCAATTCTTTAGATGTTGTCAGTTTCGGAATGGTAAAAAAAATAAAGCACCAAAAGAAATAAACCACCTTTGTTAACGCGATTACAATATTTATCACATCCGGATGGTAAAAATCAAAGTTATTTTAATTCATAAATCAGTGCTTTTAGTTAGTTGCCCACTAAAGTCCCAAATATGAATGACGTATATGGCTGATGTAAGACCATAAGGAAAGAACAATACCATGGACGATGCATTTAGAGTATAACATATGCATATGCATTTTCCATGCTGAATAAGTCTTACTTTACTAGCAAAACCAGGCCTTTTGTGCATATTGCAGGGACTACACTATGACATGTTCTTTGCTTTCTATTGTCAAGTTTTTTTTTAATTTCAGTATTGTTTTTATTTTTGATGTTGTTGTTGTTGTTGTTGTTGTCCTGCTCATGTCAAGTGTTTGATTTAATTAAACTGCTTAACTTAACTGTTAACTGCATTAGCCAGTTTTGAAAGTTTTTTTGCTTTTGGGATTTTAATTTGAACATGGACCGGTATGTTTGTATTTGAATTGTTATAAATGAGCATTTTGGTAGGCAATATAAAGTACAAAGAAAACTTCTCGCGTATGAGAATATACTATAACCATACTTAATTCTTTAAGATATATATGTTTAATGTCTAAACCGCATATTACTCAACGCCAAATGTTTGGTGAAAAATTATATACAGATATGTAAATCTAACTTGTCAGAAAATGATACACCTGTTAGAAATAGCAACAATAATCAAAAACATCAATTGAAATTACAATCTTAGGGCATGAAGAACAAAAAAAATCGGAAAATTTGAGAAACATTCACTTAAAAACGGCATGTTTATTCGATTATTGATTAACACGAACGCTTGGACACGCGTTTTTAATTTGGAAATGTTCCATGCTCATCACCATTATAGCGCAAAGTTTAGAAATGGCTGTAATGTATTTTACACCTGGGATATAACTCAGCCCTCGTCAGATTCACGGATCTAATATGTATCAAATATTTCGTAACAAGGTGCATAAACATTTACAGATACGAAACACATAGATTAAATTAAACAAACAGATGTTCTAATTTTTGATCAGTCAGTAGAAGAAAAAATTGATGCGAAATAAGAATTAATCTTAATGATTAAAAAAAAATTATCAAACGTTTGGAGGTCTTTGATTTATCTTGTTTTAGGATAGATAAATAACGGATGTTTTGATTGGATGATATTGGATAATCTTGATGTATCGCATATCACATGTCATCCAATAGATTTGAATATTATTACTGACATTTGGTATCTGATAACAAAACTTAAAAATGTTTTTCTTTAAGCTTATGTTTCATAATTAATTCATGAGTTACAGTGTTTGTTTTTGTTTGATTCTATTACAAGAATTTAGTAATTAGAAATGAAAACAACTGAAAACTGATTGTTGAACAGTATTGATTACCATGACATTCTTGAAAAAACTGAGTTTGAGTTGAACCTATATATCCTATTACGAAACTAATTTTAATTAACCTTTTGACGTACAATTATACGGGAAACAAGACAGTTATTAAGGGTCATTTTAATGTTTGAACGTACTAAATAAATTACAATCAGTGATTTTTATTTTGCATCAGAAATTGATAATAATATAATATGTGATTTGTGTTTTGTGTAAGGAATTGTCTGTAAATTGTAAAATAATTAGATTGTGATTATATATATACGCACTACTCGAATTTTGGTCATTTTGGGTTATATATATATGTGTGTGTGTGTGTGTGTGTGTGTGTGTGTGTGTGTGTGTGTGTCGCAAAATGACCAAAAAATTCTAGTAGTGCCAAAATGCTTTTGTTAACGAGGCATTTCAATGGACGTATAATTTTTGGATCACGAGCAAATGTTCTAACACAAATGTACAGAGTTAACTTCTAACAGTCTGTTATTCTTAGACAAAATCTAAAATACACATGGCTTCTGAAGAAGTTTTCAGTTAATTAATTATCGCCAGATAAAAGGCAGTAAAAGGTGAATCAATCAACACTTCTATGAAGTACAGATTTAGAGCCGGTTATAAACGACCTACTCCTTGGGCTAATTAATGACGCATAAAAATCCATGCACCCCATGCATATTTTAAATGAAACAAAGTCAGAAAAATTAAACTAATGTGTTGTTAGGTGAAATGTGAAAAGCGGAATTGGTTGTTATTTATTTCATTTACTGTAAATTAATTAGTTATTGTTATAGCAACATGTTTATGTTTTTACTGTTTTACGTTCGAGATTATGTAAACGCCATCAACTGAAACACGCCGGATGTACTTGATACCTATACAGTGGGAAATTAGTTTATTGTCATTCTGTAAATAGAAATTGAAAACATTTATTTGAACAAGAGCTAGATCTCATCAATCAAAACATCAGTGTTAATTAAGAATGGGAATGAAATTTACCTGGCGTCATAAGCAATGGCTTGTAGACCGATATCTCCTAATGGAAAAAAATGTAACGGCTGAATTACACGGACTTATTTTTATCTAAAACCAACAAAAGCGATATTCACAAAACATATGGGCAGAAACAAAATATAATTGGCGTCATCACTAGAGACTGCTAGACCATTGTGCCTGAAATTGAATTAGCAATATTAGTTTCGCCAGTCGATCCAACGAGGACACGCAAGTCAAACAACACGTAGAGATGGAATACACATAGACACTGATATAACTAATGTGATATAAGTATTTTCCGGTAAACCGTTGTAGAAATGATTCGATTAATAAATGGTTAAAGGTTGTCTAAATATGCACTGAAAATAGGTAAACAAAAACAACATTTACAAATAAATATACAAACATACAATTGATGAGAAAACGCATATTAATGAGACTCTTGTGCCCAACATCCGCCATTATAACAACATTCAACTAACCATGTTAAACAAAGTTGTTCATTTTAACATGTATATTAAGTTTTGTTTTTCTCGCATACGTACTGCTTAATTATTCGCGGCTAGGAGTAGTCTAGTTTTGTATGGAATACACTTTTATTAATTTAAAATTACATTTTGATGACTAGATGAGTATTTCCAATCAAACCGTATATTGGAAAGGCATTTGTTTTAAAAAAGCAATGGTTCTGGTCCATTACACAATTGTCAGCGTCTAATAAAAACAATTAATCGTGTTATTACTTAACGGATACATATTGACAACTGTTACTCTTTACCTTTCACCAAAGGAATGAGTATAGAATTTTTTTTCTACGCACCGCTTTGCAATATGGCTTTATAGTCGTGCTTTTTCAATTATAATTTTTAAATTTAAAACAGCCTAATGAGGTCGCCATGAATTTGACCCTGCTTTTGTTTTACACACACACACACACACACACACACACACACACACACACACACACATATATATATATATATATATATATATATATATATATATATATATATATATATATATATATAAACTTTAAATGATGTGTTGAACGTTACACCTTTATACACTTATCATTGCATACCAAATTATTTTACAGCGGTCAAATAAAGGACGACAGAATTTATACATCAAAGTTTTTTGGTTGCTGTATCATTAGTATAAATATGTAGAAAAATTACACTCATGCATTTATTATCAATGAATATTTTGTCTCTCTGTGCATGATTTATAATTGGTAAAGGTTATATGTTATACATGAACATAACTCATAATTAATGGTAATGCATTTCACAGTTGATTGTCTGGAAGTCGGTGTATGTAAAAATCTGAAACACGCATATGAATTGGACATATGAGTGTGAGCACTATTTTGTAAATATTTCCGATGGTAAAACAAAGCAAAGAAAAACAAAACAATGGATTCATACGGGTAAGACTTTCTTTTGTAGCCCCACCCATAAAATTCTATGCCAAATTCTTGAGAAAAAAAATTCACAGAAATGTACAAAACGGCATGATTCCATCAATTTTAAGCCATTTTAGTCGAAATTAAAAATTAAAATTGTAGTGAATGGTACAAAAGGAAGCTTTATACATTCATAGGTATTAAATAATTATTTATTATTGGACTGACGGTCGCCAAGTAACATTTTGACATAACGTTTATATTTGTGACCCCTTTTCTCCTCTAATCAATAAAATAATGGTCCCTCTATTCAGTCAATGAAAGATGATTATAATGCAAAGGAATCAAATTCATTCATAATAAATTAAAAACAGTACCAAATTTATCCCAATGTCAAGAGTGCAGTCTAGATTTGCCAACATGCCTTAAATTATAACGAAAACAGAAAAGTTCATACAGAATAAAAGTGATTAGGATATATGGTCCTCTCATTAGCTTCGTTTATCCAACATTTGCTCTAGGTGCACTATTACCAGTGTGAGAACCCTGGTGCCTTGCAGTAACAACATGTTTTAATAGTTCATACCCCGGTTTTACACCTGACGTTACTTAAGTAACACAGATATTAATGTTTATTTAGCATGTAAAAATAACAGGTGAATTTATATTAATCTAATTAGTGATGATAATTGGAAAAAATGTTTGGATGAACAAATTTCAAATTCCTCTCTTTTCTTGACATTTTTGTTTCGTGTTAAATATTGACATGATAACAGAATTAACGTATTTTGGTAAAGTTTTTTTTTTTTTTTTTAATTTTGACTTACCACATTGATTTGGTCATTTCAGGATTTAGTTCACACCATCTAGGTTTCTCACTGGACTTGAATTAATATGGAAAAACAATGAAAAATGCATCAACCCACCCAGGGTTTCGAATTTGAGGCCTCCGACCTCCTAGCTGGATAAGATTGAGATTGGCCTTATCCAACACTTGTCGATAAACAGAAAGAAGGCAGATAGCGGACTGCATTCTTTAGATTATCATGTAGTTAGTCGAAACATTAGCCCGCTAGTATTGTGAAAATCTTGGGTTCGAGCCCTACGTTTGCCGGTTCATTGACCCGTGTTGTTACAACTGCGATTTATATTGAAGATTGAAACTCTTGAATAACGTGTTAAGTGTTAAAAAGTAAGGAAGCTATACGGAACTGTACACATTATATATGATTTGATTTGATTTAATGGGGTTTTACGTCCCATTCAAGAATATTACACTTATATCGAGACGTCAACAGGCTATAGGTGAAGTGGCAGAAATTTTTATCTTTGCAGTGCGCTTCGGACAATGTGCAGGGAGCGGATTCTTTAACGTGCCATGCCTTCCGTGACGCTTGGCTTCGGTTTTTAAGGTCTCCTTCGAAGGACCCCGTGACTTTCTTTTCTAAAGGCCGGGTGCTTGGCGAAAGAACACTCACTACCACCCGGGCGGGGTTCGAACCCAGACTAAGCATTTAATGCAACTGAACACATGGCTTCGCAAATAGACAATGGATTGAAATCAAAATGCCGAAGATATGTTCCCCGGATATCTATTAGAATATCCATATAATGGTTTAACAAGGTAAAAGCTGTTACCAAACATATGTAAAATTAAGCAATTAAAACAATTAAAAATCTCACACGAGCAAAACAAAAAAGTAACGACAAAAACAGTAATAATAAATAAATAAATGAACGAACAAAAATAATAATAATAACCAATGGCGCAATATAAAAATATGTACGTTATATATTATATATCGAATTTTTTAATTGGGGTCAAATATTTAAGAAGTCAAATTTATTTTTGAAAAAAAGAAGCGAAAAACTGTTTTCACACGTAAAATAGTAATCAATGTATTATTTTGCATAGGATTATTTTGTTTATTAGATGAACAATTAGGTAGATATGAGTCAGATGTTATTGGCATGTGAAGACAAGCACGGTATGCATTTAAACAATAACTCATTGAAAGATTTATTGTGGTATGGTTATTATGACAATTAACTTAATAATGTGGGAATGGGAAACATGCAACATATTGAATATAAATCAAATAACAACCAGAAATTTGAAAAATTATGAAAATTAAAATCACGTTATATCTCGTTTTGACGTAGGTTGTAAAAATAATCTCGTTTAATCTCGTAGAGACGTGATCTGATATGAGATATGGTGAGGTTAATTGTATTATCTTTAAATGCAGGTTCTTCATTGCAATTTAATTGGCAAGTTATTTTTGTTATGCAAAGCTAAATTGGTAATATATTGCCTAAAATTGCACATTTTATACCCTATATATTGTATATGTACATCTGGTTCTTTTGATCAAATAATCAGAAACATCTTCTTGTTACTTTCATTGGTGAAAAACCCAATCTAAATAGCTGCTAAAATGCAATATTTTGTAAAGTTAATTATATAACAATGTTTAATTTTATTTAAAGTTGTTTTTAATTTGCATTGTAAATCAACTGTCTTGTTCGCCCCCCCCCTCCCCCCCCCCCCTTTTTTTTTTTTTTTTTTTTTTTTTTTTTTTTTTTTTTTTTTTTTTTTTTTTTTTTTTTTGTTGCCAACACGTTATGGTGTATTGTTCCGGCTATTGCTAAATACATTTTATTCATACCAAATCAATATTCTGCTTTATTTGCGATGTGAGATGATGTCTTCCAAAAAGTTCCTTTCGAGTTATAAAGAAAAAAAAATGGTGGTCACTTGGAGGATAACTATAGGAGCATCAAGCTAGTCCAGTTTCAAAATCATATCTTAACTAAGATTTTCCTATGTTATACTTACAAAATTTAACAATCGTTTTTGGAACTATAGTTAAAATTTAAGACAAAGCTAAAATTATTTTTAATAACCGTAAAATGAACTTCAAAATGACATCTATAATTCCAGAATATCTTGAGAAATAACAAAATTATTAAGCAAAAACTGAAATATTTTAATATCATGCAAATCGCATTAACAAGTGTCAATAATTTCGAAAAGACAGAAAGAACAGCACCAACATTTGTAGTATATCAATGGTATCAATGCTATATACAACTTAAGATAAGTTTATTTAAACAAAAATGTTCATTCACAATGACAAAATGTGGTATTTTTAAATCAACACAATGCATTGTCGGTTTTAATCAAGAATGTTCTGATGCAAAGGAATCTTTACAGCTTTGTCAGACCTTCCATTATATTTTTAGTTCAATCTTTTAACACGTAATATTATACAAGCAATAGTATTCTCAATCTTAATCCCAACACAAAGGAATCCCTAACACGGAAATGTCTTTATTGAAAACATGATATTCCACAGCAAATCAGAGGTTATTCTTTATAAAAGCATTGCCGATCGATATAAAGAAATCGTCTTTGCTGTCTGTGTACAATAACTATATATCCAAGACACAAATGGAAAAATGATGTATACCGTTTGTACATTAATCCTGACAACAAATACAGATTAAGGGTTTCAATCTTAAGAGTTTTAGCTGTCAAGATTGATTAAAAAATAATGGATAAGTGAAAGGAATTCGTTTTAAATGTATTGAATGGAATACGTTTAAGGAATTCTAGAGGAAGTCCAAATTACAATATTATCAATTTTGTTGAAAGTTCTTACTAGGTGATATAATGCATCGGTTTTAATGGTTTGGCTGGAGTAGAGAAGAGTTGTTAGAGGGTTTTGTTGGTCTTCATATAAGATAAGATTAAGAAAATTGTGTGCTTTTGTGTTACGGGACCAGAAACTTTCGGGAACTGTCTGTACTCTCTATACATATTGGTCCCTTTTGTCTACTCAATTAATTTGCTAGAATGAAGAACTTTCGAGGGTTTTTTGGTCTTCCTATAAGATAGGATTAGGAAATTTGTGTGCTTTTGTGTCAAGGGACCAGGGACTTTCGGGAACTGTCTGTACTCTCTATACATATTGGTCCCTTTTGTCTACTAAATCAATTGCCTAGAATGAAGAGTTGTTTGAGGGTTTTGTTGGTCTTCATATTAGATAGAGCGTGATTAAGGATTTTTGTGAGCTTTTGTGTCAAGGGGCGAGGGACTTTCGGGAGCTGTCTGTCCTGACCAAACATATTAGTCCTTTTTTTTACCTAATCAATTCGCTAGAATGAAGGGTTGTTTTGGGGTTTTGTTAGTTTTCATATAAGATGGAGCGTGATTAAGGATTTTTGTGTACTTTTGTGTTAAGGGACCAGGGGCTTTTGGAACAGTATGTATTTACTCTCCATACACAATGGTTTCCTTTCTTTTTCGGGAACTGTATGTTCTTTACATACACATTGCGCGTTCTTGTTTTTCTCAATAAATTGGATAAAACGGAGAGTTATTTAAGTTTTAAATGCGGAAGAGTTGTTCAGAATTGTGTATGTGTTCGTGTTAATAGATAGCTAAGGGGACTTTTGAGAGCTGTCTGTCCTGTCAATACGTATTGGTCGTCTTTGTTGGTTCCTGCCAACTTTTACAATTTATAAAGGTGACACTGTTCGTCTAAGATAAGATAATCCCTATCAGTACATTAATCTGCTATCTTCAACTGAAAGAATATCCACTAATCGTTCATTTTACAACACGTTTGCCCAATCAATTAAATCAGTTGATACTTTAATCCCCCCAATAAAACCTACTCAACTTGGAAAACAACTTGATACACAAATTCTTGGTGTGATATGGTGCGTTACACTTTTACGCCCAAGTCAAGATTCTTTCATTAATCAACGGGCGCTGATTTCTTTGATGGTGAAAAAAAAACCGAAGTGCCCGAGAAAATCCACCGACTTTCGACAAGCTTACTGACATTTTTAACTGCAATAGGACCTGTCCGAATGGGATTCGAACCTGTAATATGTATCTCACAAGATTCTCTATAAAGCATTTATATTACTAAAACTACAGCAACAAATAATCTATAAAAGAATGTTCATAGTAAATTTAATTTGTGCTTGCTGGTTTTTTATTTACATCAGCTAAATAGAATGATTTTATGTATATTATTTACACTGATTTCCTTTTTCTGTTTGGCCATAAAGCACTGTAAGTCTAAACCACATAAAACAAAACAACCAAGCGATATTGTTGAGCTCGTAACTATTCTTAGTTCATTGTTGTATTGCGGTAATTGTTCAGGACATAAACTGTGCATCATATTTAGCAAAACTCGAAGCGATGGAATGACAATTATCGTTCAATATCAATGGATATAACGTATAATGTGGTTAGCGGTAGAATGCCTGGGAGTATGGAATGCGACTACAAACAGTGAATAGAGTTAATGACCTTCTGTTGTATGGTAAAACCATTGTTATATTAACTGTATGTTTAATTATATAAGTACGCGTGTCTTTAGACTAGGAAGAAGATTTGATTTTGCCTCGATTAAATGGTATTTTACGCTCAAATCAAAGTTGTGTCAAATGAAGTTAGTTCTATTTAAATTGGGGATTGCAATGATGTAGCGTTTTAATTATCTGTCTTAATTTCAAATGAAGGATTTTTTACAAATAAGAGCGCTTAACACAGCCTAGGTTCGAATATCCCTCGGATCAGATACTTGTTCGAGAACATTTGTCATTCGCCTTTCGGAGGTTGCATTTGGTTTTTCTCCGGGCAAAGTTTAACTTACCATTTATAAACCGAATACTTAGATATAAGCAAACAAATTTTGGTTAAACGTAAAACTGCATTACGCCAACAACTGCAAGCCGTAATTTTGAAGGAACTAACTGCTTCCATATATTTTACGAAACTTTGACTGGGGCGTAAACACCATTTAATCAAATCGATTTCTTTATTTAAGTACACGCGTACTTTAATACTCTGTTGGTGTAACAACTTCGTTATCAAATTCGTTAAAAGCTAGATATTTAACAAATAATCGGGAATTTTTCTTTTCAGTAAAATATAACATTAAAATAGATCAACATGATAAGTTATTTTTAAATTGTTCTTGATTATGTCAACTTCATAAGGAAATATATAACCAATGGATCCCGATCCCCACCAAAATAAATAAATAAATAAATAAATAAATAAATAAATAAATAATTAGCAACAACAACAATAATAATAATAATAATAATAAAATACAATAAAATTATAAAAATCATTCATGCATAGTTTCTTTCAAGAATCAACAGGATATTTGAGACAATAAGGAAATTGGAAACAATTGTAGTTAGTGCAAATGCAATGTTAACTGATGTAAAAACAAGGTTTTGATGTTCAAATGGAGAACTGCTAATTTTGATCTCTCTCGAATTACTTATAACATGTCACTAGTATGATGTTTACAGGAAATGTGTACAAAATATAATGTTTCCCCTTATATGATACGTATCAGACGACATATACAATCTACCGGTACTGCCATTTTGAGATCATGTGACAACAGGTACTTGTGGATAACACAATGACGAAACACCATCACTATTCCGTAGATATCTCTATCTCAGGTTCATCAATGTTGTGAATGAACTTATTTTTGGAAACAAATTTACAAACTAATTGAATTTTGCAGATCTGTCAGACAAACACTTAAAAAATTGACGATTGATGAAGTGAGATATGAGGTAGAGCTATCAGTTTATTTACCTAACGTAAATACGAAAATTAATCAAAGTTTTCTGGAGTGTTTGTTTCATACGCACATCAATTAATTGTAATTAAACACAGGTATAATGTTAGTAAAAGATATATTTAATTTTAACAGGCAATTTAAATAAAAATTTGACTGCGATACGGACATTGACATAGATCGTGGAATATCGATTGGAGTTGTTAATCAAAAAATGTATGCAGATTTAAAGGAGTTCAACAATGCCAAACACTGCTGAAAAAATCGATAGCTGGTGTCTTACACTCGATCAATTAATTTGCAATTATTGACGTCATAAAATCTTATCTAGCTCCTGTGATCGATTTGTATCCCAAAAATAAATTATAGTATTTTTTAAAAAAAGTGTAAAAATGTCTTAATACATACTAAACGTTAAAAATAGAATATTAAAAGCAATAGACGAACAGCGAATACACGCAATTACTAAAAGAACAAGACAAAGAGCACATAAATAACCATTAGAAGTTATCGAATCAACGTGAGATGTTCATAAAACATGTCTGCGAAAATACTGAAAATCCGTTAAAATGTAGACAACTATCTTGGCATCGGCTTAGAATCCGTTAAGATATATATATATATATATATATATATATATATATATATATTGGTCTATATTTTTTTTTCCACTGTGTATTATATCAAAAATAGATTTTATCTTTTAAAAAAGCAGTTAACACAGAGTAAGAAAATCAGTTCTTGAAGGAAAAAAATAAAATAAAAGGAAAAAAATTAGGACACAAAGGTTATTGACTTTTCAGAGTGTATAAGGTTGAGCAAAATATATAACTTAACTTAATGAATACACAGATTAATAAAAATGTAAAAAAGTATTCATGGCAATTAACTTTCTTTCTTCCTAACAACGAATATGAGATTGATTAAAGATAAGTTGGTGATTAGGTTCATTAGTAGAAAGTAATGCTCTACAGATCGGCATAATATCCAACTATATTTTTAATTAAAGGAAAATGATATTAAGAATACGCCCGAATGAAATCGATCACATCTGTTACGCTTCAGTAGTTTGTAAATGAGCAATAAATATACAAACGTGCGTAAAAGTTTTCCATTTACGTATTAAAACTTCAACCTGCCTTCAAATTCTTTGATTTAGGTCCAGTAATTAAAGATAGCGGAAATAGGAAGCGCGAGATACTAGCAAAAGAAATTCCATAAAAATTCGTGCTACATTTATATTAAAACCCTCTGCTTACAGAAAATTTCTTCGATCAATTTCAAACGCTAATTAAGCATGCGCTAACTATGACTCTAACTGACCATTTTGATACTATAAAATTCCTTAAGTATGAAATGAAGCTACTACCGAGCATGGAACTCTTCAAACCAGAAATTTAAAACGGCTCAAGTGAATTGGCCAATGACAACGGTTTTTATATCACTGCCATATTTTAATTACCTTCTTGTTTGAAAGGGGGAAACGTGTACTTTAAAATAGAAAAAAACATCCACAAGCACATAAATAAATAAATAAATAAATAAATAAATAAATAAATAAATAAATAATAAAACAAGAAAACAAGGCAAAATCAATACATTATATGTTGCAATATCAATTATTAAAACCCCAAACCATGTATGGTTACTGATGTAACGGCAGAATGTTTTGATTACTGCGTATTTTAAAGATTACTCCAAGATAGTGGACTCTGAACTATCAAACTAAATGTATTACTAACAAACTTTAATATTTAGTAATTTGAAATATAATCAGATGGTTTAAAATTGGAAGTGATTATCGGAATTACACTGAGAACGATTTCAATATTGTTTATCAAGAATCGGCATTTAAAAATAAACATTTAACATCTGTAGAAACTGTGTTACATAAGTTTAGAAGGTACACAAACAGATACGTCACCTGGGGTGAGTATCTCGAAGCTCTCGTAAATCCTATACTTAAGTAAATTATAGGTTTAGCTTAAGTGTAAGTTACGATAGATGTACACGGATATCTCGAAACATACTTAAACCTCTCTCAAGATAGGAGTTACGAAGACCTTGCGTCTGGAACATCATGCTGTTCGTTTCGTTGACAAAATCTTAAAATCTTTAATATTTTGTAAATAACGGTTAGATTGATTCGTCAATTATGTTAAAGCGAACCTTTCAATGTGAAAATTCAAGAATAAAAACTAAATCGCTTCTTGATTAAAAATTCTCAAAGCGTTATATGTTGAAAAATTTAAAATCCAGTGTCTTTTATGGATTTATACAATAGCCGAAAGATATTGGTGCTGTAATAACCGATAATAAGCGCATGTTTTGAATTTTATTGAAAAAACCAGCTGAACATTATTTTTCGACAAGTAATGGAATTGAATTGTAAAAATAAAATAATAAAAAATAGAAAATGACTTAATTATTTTTTTATTAAACAGTTTATGCTAAAATTACTATAGTTAATAGAAAATTGATGAATAGAAGGATTAGTTTTGCAGACCTATCAATTAAAAAAAAAATTGTGTTGTCAGTTTCTTAAATTATAATCCCATCTGCGTAAGTTACTGAACGAGTACATGGAATGGTTAGCGGGTATTTCCTGTAACACCCGCTTACTATACCATTTAACTAAACCTGACATTATTAATAACATAATAACAAAAAAAATTAAATTAAAAAAAAACGAAATGGAGGTTAATTATTAAAAATAAAAATGCTGTTTCGAAAGGAAAGAGAATCGGTAAAGAGATATAGAAAAAGTAATAGGATTGGTCAAAAACAAAAATGCTAAATTGCAATATAAACTGGTGGAGGGAAGGCAACATTCTACAAACGGAGTGAGCACCCAAGTAAATGAGCTACCACATGGGTAAAGACATAATAAACGTGACTTTGAAAAAAAATCAAATGTGAATTTTTGTAATACAATTAATAGTCGCGCACGCGAGTGTGTGTGTGTGTGTGTGTGTGTGTGTGTGTGTGTGTGTGTGTTATAAGACTTTTTCTCGGAGAGGGAAAGAGTTATATTGCACTTTTCCTGAGAGAGAGAGAGAGAGAGAGAGAGAGAGAGAGAGAGAGAGAGAGAGAGAGAGAGAGAGAGAGAGAGAGTGTGTGTGTGTGTGTGTTGTGTGTGTGTGTGTGTGTGTGTGTGTGGTATAACACTTTTTCTCGGAGAGGGAAAGAGTTATATTGCACTTTTCCTGAGAGAGAGAGAGAGAGAGAGAGAGAGAGAGAGAGAGAGAGAGAGAGACAGAGAGAATTATTACAGGTGAAGTGTTTAATTCAATCATTGGCACCATTATCAATTTTGTACACTGTTTTCTTTCTTCTACCAAGTAAATACGGATCGTAAGTAAGAGTTAAAGGAGGTCCATTCCTCTCTTAAAGTTAAGAAAACATTCCGGTTACGGTCCTACTTACAAATGCTTCGAGATACAGGTGAATTTTTAGCTCACCTGACCGAAAGGTCATGTGAGCTTATGGCATGGCGCGGCGTGTGTATGTGCGTGCGGGCGTGTGTGCGTGCGTGCGTCGTTAACACCTATTTTCGACTTCTCCTCCAAAACTGCTGGACAGATTTCAATGATACTTGGTCAGAAGCATATATGGGCTGGTGCAATTCAGATTTGTTCATGGCGTTGCCATGGCTACCAAAACTAGGTCAAGGTGACTTAGGGGTCAAACAATCTTAAAAAATCTTCTTCACCAAAACCGATGATGGGAGAAAAAATCTGAGGTGATATTTGGCTTTTCTAGGGTCTTAAGCATATAGTTTGTTCATTTCGTGAAGTTATGTCAAAAAATGGGTTACACGTTTTTTGCGTTTAATTTAAAAAAATTTCGTAAAATGGCTTCAAATTGTTATAACTTGACTATTTGAACAGATAATGACATGAGGTTTTCAGTTTTGACTTTTTCTTGAAATGACCTTTAAATTAGGGTCAAGGTCACAAATCAAGGTCATGACCTAATTTGTGATTTATGCAGTTTTTGGCAATTTTCTTGCAAATATTAACAGTTTTATGAAATCAAAACATTGTTAAAATGTTCAGCATGACATAATTTAAAAAGGTACCAAGTTTCGTAACTATATGATAATCAATGTAGGAGTTGTTGCCCCTGAAATGTTATTTTTGGCTTATAAATACTAAAATTGTGCATTAGCTTGAAAACTATAATCTTTTTGTATAGGCATGTTTATTAGAATATTGTAGTTATTATGACAACAATCATTTTGATAAATGGTTCAAGGTCATATGATCAAAAGTCAAGGTCACAGCTGCAAAAGAAGACTTAAATTGCTAATTATCTTGAAAACTGTTAACTTTTTGTATAGGCATGAATATTAGACTATTGTAGGTATTGATATGACGATCATTTTGATATATGGTTCAAGGTCATATGTTCAAAGGTCAAGGTCACAGCTGTAAAAGAAGACAAAAATTGCTAATTATCTTGAAAACTGTTAACTTTTTGTATAGGCATATATATTAGAATATTGTAGGTATTGTGACAACGATCATTATGTTATATGGTTCAAGATCATATGATCAAAGGTCAAGGTCACAGCTGCAAAAGAAGACTGAAATTGCTTATTATCTTGAAAACTGTTAACTTTTTGTATAGGCATATATATTAGAATATTGTAGGTATTGATATGACAATCATTCTAATATATGGTTCAAGGTCATATGTTGAAAGGTCAAGGTCACAGCTGCAAAAGAAGACAAGAATTGCTAATTATCTTGAAAACTATTAACTTTTTGTATAGGCCTGAATATTAGAATATTGTAGGTATTGATAAGACAATCATTATGATATATGGTTCAAGGTCATATGTTGAAAGGTCAAGGTCACAGCTGCATAAGAAGACAAAAAAGGCTAATTATCTTGAAAACAATAAGCTTTTTGTATAGGCATATATTAGAATATTGTAGGTATTGTGACATAGATCATTTTGATATATGGTTCAAGGTCATATGTTGAAAGATCAAGGTCACAGCTGCAAAAAAAGACTTAAATTGCTAATTATCTTGAAAACTGTTAACTTTTTGTATAGGCATGAATATTAGACTACTATAGGTATTGATTTGACGATCATATTGATATATGGTTCAAGGTCATATGTTGAAAGGTCAAGGTCACAGCTGTAAAAGAAGACAAATATTGCTAATTATCTTGAAAACTGTTAACTTTTTGCATAGGCATGAATATTAGACTATTGTAGGTATTGATATGATGATCATTTTGATATATGGTTCGAGGCCATATGATCAAAGGTCAAGGTCGAAGCTGCAAAAGAAGACAAAAATTGCCAGTTATCTTGAAAACTATTAACTTTTAGTATAGGCATGTATATTAGAATATGGTAGGTGTTGTGATAACGATCATTTTGATATATGATTCAAGGTAATGCGTACAAAGGTCAAAGTCACAGCTGCAAAAGAAGTCAAAAATTGCTAATTATCTTGAAAACTGTTATCTTTTTGTATAGGCATGTATATTAGAATTTTATAGGTATTGACATTGCGATCATAAATGGTTTAAGGTCATATATGTTCAAAGTCAAGGACATAGTTGCATAAGTATACTGAAATTTGTAAATGATTTGGAAATTATTAATTGCATTACAGTTACTTCATGCATATTATATAATCTACTTATAAATGAAATGTGAGTGGATATATTTCTGATTAAGTTTTGTGGCAGTTCTTAACTTAAGAAAACTTGTTAAGTTTCTGTACCTTATATATTGTCTTTTGCGCTTTGCAAACAATTTTGGACATATACTCAGGTGAGCGTTAAGGCCCAAGGGCCTCTTGTTTAAGATCATCGTAAGTACACGTTACGTATTCGTAAGTCTTAAGAGAGCTTCGAGATACTGGCCCCAGGAAGATAAGACAATTAGATGACCTTAAGAGGAACAAGGTTTACATTGCGGAAGTTATTTTATTTAAAATATTCTCAGATGTGCTCTCAGATTTTCATTTTAGTCTGCAAGGTTTTTGAAAACCGATTTGTTATAGTATCTAAAATTATTTTTACTAGTTTAAAATGTTTTACAAATCGAGCCGTAATCCGTTACCTAGGTCTTCAAAGTTATAAAACTATAAAATTCCTTAAGTATGAAATGAAGCTATTTCCGAGCATGGAACACATCAAACCAGAAAATTAAAAACGTCTCTAGTGAATTGACCAATGACAACCATCGTTATAATTACGCCTGTATGATCCGAGTGAAACGTGTTTTGTCAAATATTTGGGTTCTGTATATTAGAAACAGTCTGTCACATATACTTTTATTAGTTTTTAAACTATTTAAGGAGCTACTATCAATGTTAATTTAATGGGAATATAACAGGTAACAATATCTCGACTGAGTAAAACAACATTTTCAAATGCTTTCCTCCTTGTAGTTCATGTAAATTTCATATTATGACCATGGAATTTGGTTGCACTGACCTTTTTTCCAATCTCATGTGGCAGCTCAGTGTCAAAATTATTTAAAGCGCGCTTACTGAGCCTCTCGCCTCTTAGATTGATTTTGGTACTCCAATTTCCTCTACCATTTCAAAAGTTTATGTTACAGCATCTTTTTTTAAATGGAGCTTAGTACTTAAATA
The DNA here is from genome assembly GCA_029721355.1 of Tegillarca granosa. NCBI lineage: Eukaryota > Metazoa > Mollusca > Bivalvia > Arcoida > Arcidae > Tegillarca > Tegillarca granosa. Next base: position 18,657,717 of record CM056607.1, read on the forward strand.
CCCAAACTCCAGTGAGAACATTTGTCAAAACGTATCCTTAAGAAGACAACTTAGAGGGGTTCCATTTTCTTACCCTCCGCTCTTGAACTCGAATATCTATAAATATCTTCAAGCATTGGTGTCAGGCGTGCATTTTTAAAAAAAAAAAAAAAAAAAAAAAAACTTGGTGTCGTTTATTCAGGGTTACAATCTTGATGGCTTACCTGTTATATTTGGAAGTACAAGTGTAAGTGTTAGTTGCACTAAATATAAAGATAGAATCTGTAAGTATTATTAAGATAACCGTTTTTTAACTATTGTGTTGGGTGGTATTGTAACACTTTACTTCGTATTAGTTAGGGTTCCAGCAGTCTATTCTCACGTCAATGTTTAACGCGTAAGAATGATAACAATTTATATTAATGACATTATTAGTATCATTCGTTTACCTAATTATTTCACCAGTTATGACGCAATTGCAGACGTATACATTGAGTGACAAAGCAAACATATATGCGGATGTATAATACATGTATTATGGGAATTCAGATTCTGCTCTGACAGAACAGTATTTTTGTGTCCTATTTACGGAAAGACTTTGATGTTTCATGACGTATCACTTTATTGGACTGCATAAACGGAGAGAAGCTGATTTTTAACACAGTGAATCCATGACGTATTAACCCAGGACGAGGAGGCAATGTGTAAAATAAAGATAAACCATTTAGCACAAATATGTTTTACATTATTGGACTACATAAATGGAAAGACGTTGATTTTTAACACAGAGAATACATGACGTATTAACCCAGGACGAGGAGGCAATGTGTAAAATAAAGATAACCCATGTTCTACTTTTATTGGACTGCACAGACGGAGAGACGTTGATTTTTAAGGGAGAATTAATGAAAGACAGGGAAACATTGTGTAAAATATGGATAATCCATTGAGTACAATATTTGACTGCAACGACAGAGAGGGGTTTATTTTTAAGGATGAATTAATCAAGGACATGGAGACATTGTGTAAAATATAGACTATCCTTTGGAATCAAAGACGTGTAAATCCATAGGACTACCAAGAATGAGAGATATTATGTTTAACAGATATATCACATGTAAAGTACTTAGTTTGGGGTTCCACTTTTGTTCAATAGACAATTTCGTTTCGAAAAAAAAAAAAAAAAAAAAAAAAAAAAAAAGAATTGCACATGTGTACAAATATAATTTTTAGTCATTACATGCTCGTAACGCGTTTTCGTTGCGCGGGACAACATATAGTAACGAAGGAAAGAATTCAACAAAATTTCTTATTAATCATAAACCAAACATTGTCATGTGATGCTTCAGCTGTAAGCGCATTTTCAGATGTGCTTTTGGTAACCTTTAAAGTTATGTTCACCGACTCACAATGCCGCAGATGAACATTTCAAGCCGCTCAGTTTATTAAACTGGCACCAACACAACCACAACCTTTTTTTCCTGCGGTTGACCGCCGTCGAACCAACAATGGTAAAGGCTCTTTGAGTTGAGGAGAGTAATAGTGCTTAACGTCCCAGTCAAGAATATTTTACTTTTAACGAGACGTCGCCAACTATAGGCGAAAGTGGAAAAAAATTGCCTGTGCGTTGCGCTGATGGCATTATACAACAGGGTTCTTTATCGTGCCACGCCAACCATGACACGTTTATTTAAAAAAAAAAAAACCGCGACTGTCATTTCGTAGTTCTGAGTGCTTGGTGAAACAACAGTCACTACCCACTTTGTAGTCTTGGGTCAGACCTGGTCGGGGTTCGAACCCATATCCTCCCACTTATGGAGCGAGCACTCTACCAACTGAGCTACCGCAGTGGTGTAAAAAGTTTTTTGGGTTTAAACCTTAATCAATTGGCCTTTGGGGTTCCTGTTTACAGGTGAGTATCTCGTATGTATTAAGTTAAAAAAAATCTCTTAATTGCAAAGTTTATGACGGTTGAAGAAGTGAAGGATTGCAATGGTAGTTTTTTTTGTCCGACACTGATTTCAGAATACAATATTGATAATAAAATAAATGCGAACTATAAAACTTTGCATGTTACCTAACTCTCAGCATGATTTTATGTTCAGTGTACCCTGCTTATCGCATCGTTATCAAAAATCATATATTTACTTTAAAATGAAAATTACCTGCAATTAGCATAAGTACCTATTACTCCTTAAGATGGTGTATTCTTGTCACGTCACACGAGTGTTATCACTATCTAAAAACATCTGTTAACTCTAAAAACATGCAGTGCACGTGTACCATACTATTATATTATTGACATTATGGTTCGATCATTACGCACTTCCGGTGTTATACGTTCGTAATTCATATCACCTTACCTGCTGTTCTATGTAAAATCCGTTTATGTATCAGAAAAAAAACTGATTTATCTTGATAAGATAAGATTCATTAGCAATATATTATCAAATACCAATTTGTAAGATAATGAACTGAAAATATTCCT